>QVOB01016572.1:0-12295 GCA_014839585.1 Pseudomyrmex concolor
TTCCCCCCCCCCCCCAGCTAGCCATCGAGGCGTTTTATCAACGATCGTTAATCGCTCCCCCGGAGTGACGGCGCTTCCTTTCCCTCATTCCCCCTTTCACGCCTTCTTCCGCAGTCTCCCTTTTAGACCGGATAACGTTTCTCGGAATGCACATTCATTGCGGGATTTAGTAGGACTGAAATTTCATTACGTTCTATTTGATCACTACAACGCCCTGAAAATCGCTCGGCGCCATTTGCCCAATCAAGACACGAAGACGTACGTGAAAACGCAGAGACGTTTTGCTTTCGTCCGCATATTTTCTCCAATTTGCGAGACTGTTTTCCCCTCTTTCTCTAAGAAAAATACGGGAAAATATGACTGAAATCAGCTTTCGCGAGAATCGGAACCGCAAATACTATAGCAAGTACGCGCTTTTTTAGAGACGTGCAAATTTTTCTCGCGCAATGAGTAAAATAAAATCGCAGAATTTTGTAATTAAAGCGACTTCGCAATTTTAAGCTTCGCTTTCTGTAAGTTGAATAAATCTCGCGTAAGACGTGTCTCGGTTTATCAAGTTTCTCGTTAAGAGAAATAGATCGATCAAAGAATTTATAAATAAATAAGAAAAGACCGTAATAAACCGCGTATACACCGCGTCGAAGATTAGCTTGCAAGAAATAGCTATAAGAAAAAATGGTAGAAAAAGCAGTTTCCCGATCTCGCTCTCTCCCTGTTGCTCTTTCCCTTTCTCGAGAAAAACAAAGGGACTAACCGACTCAGCTCTCTGGAAAAGAAGCGCCGGAGAAGAAAAAAGAACCGGAGAGGCAGCGATGCATACGTATCCGGAACTTCCGCGGTAGTGGTTTTGTTCGTAGGAATTGGTCGCGATCGTTCTCTCCATCGCGCGGCGGCTTCTCAATTAACCGTCGCTGATTAAGAACTTCGTTCTGACTGTTCGTGCACGAGCGATAATTAGGCGCGCACAGTTATTCGGAATTTTTAATTGGGAGAACATCCGACGGAAAAATTTTTGTTCCCTCCCACTCCCCGTAATGTTCTGAGCACTATAGGAAAAAAGAAAAGCAAAAGTCCCGGCCTTGCCGGAGAATGCTAATTAAATCGCCGAGCGAAACGCTTTCGCGCGCAATCGTATGAAAGTTTGCATCATCGCGTTAGCGATATTAATTTTGCGAGTCAATTTTGCCGTTTAAAGCGCAGAATCGAGTCGCGATAAAATCGCGATAATCGAAAAAGTTCGTCCCGCTCGACATTCTCACGTGAAAAAAGTTCGTTTAACTTCATCGGATAAAAGCGCGCGTTCACGTGTGTGTACAAAAAGAAATCTTTATATATACGTTATTTGCGCTTATTATTTATATGGTACATCGCCGCTTCACGTAATGATTATAATTCATTGCTAATCTGTGACGCAACACAATGATTAAATTACATAGACATTTTTTTCTCATTTATTTTCTTTATGTTACTTTCCACAATTAGTATTTTTTTTTTTTTTTTGAGAGAGAGGATATATTTTAGATATTAAATTAAATTGATGTACTAAAAAATGTATATGTATGTATATGTATGTATATGTGCTCATTAAGTAAACGTGTAAGACGAAGTTTCACCATTAATATATCTAACACAAATATGTACCGTTACAATACTGCGCGCTAAGTTGTCCATTGTTCACGTTACGAAGTTTCCATCGACACATACCGGCGTGTTGAAAATCGATTTCGACGATGCATTGACCGGAGTTCTCCGGGAAGCAAGCCCTTCTCACCTTGTTAACAACACTAAACGCACCCTCGAAGTTTGGAATTAAGTCAGAAATACTAATAGTTTCTAACAAAATTACATTACACACAAGAGAGAGTCGTGTCTATTTCTTTTTTTATGTATGAAAAATATGAATTATATTTTATATATTTTCACAATTTATGTGTAGTATTTCTTTCACTGTGTTTAATGCTTGTTTGAATAAGCGTCTTTTAATATTCGAAAAGTTCTTCTCTTGTTTTTTTTTTTTTTTCTATTTATTATATAAATTGGAAAATGAAACTTGTATAGAGATATGCCTTTTTTACAGAGGCGTCAATCTCACCACTTATCGTACCGTATCCACGCAACGATGAACCGACGCTCCTCCCTATCTTCTCGATAAATCCGACGGATAACTTTCCCTTCAATACTCTAGTTCTGACAATACGCGCGTGCCTAGTACGCACATACATATATGCATACGTATTGCTTATCGAAGCTATTTGTACTGAATTACATATCGTATTTGCTTCAATCTCAGATTTAAATCGCGATATGTCTGTCGAATTTAAATACATACAGGATTACAAAGTAAAAGTAATGTAATATTTTTCTGTTTTGTCACACAAGACGTACACACACACACACATCTTATTAATATAATAACCAACTTTTATCTCAGCAAATAGAATTATTGAAACTACAAAGAAAATAAAATTATTAAAATATAAATGGATACAGAAATACAAACAGGTATAACATACGCTTTGCACACATTTTTTTTATAAAAAAATTTTTCCATTTCAAAATTTACATATTAATTCAAATAAATACAAATTTGTCTCACACACACATACACACAACTTAAATTTTTCCGCATACAACTGGTATATGCGCTTTTTTGTGTGTATGTGTTTTAACTCCATCGATTTAACGTCGTGTTTTTCGCTCTTGATATCTCATGATGTCTGGCGACTAATTGTCAATTAGGATAATTGATCATGACGGAACGCACGCTCATTAGAGCGCGAACGCGTAGTAACAATACGACTTGAATCACGCGCTGAATATTCATTCGCCGGTGCAATCGATATTAATTCTTCTAGTATATCGCGTATACTGCCTGCGGTTTTTACCGTCAACGTACGCGGCGTGCATTACGCGAAATAAACGAGTGACGTGTACATAAATATGCAATAAATTACTGAAAATGGATAAGTAGTTTTCGCGTGTAATGTGAAATTCAAATCGAGCACCCTCCCCGAGAGTTTTATTCGGATAATTCCTCGCCAACACTAATCACATTTCGTCGTTATTACCGTTTTATTTCATCCCGTATAATATGTTTCAACGTTGATACATCACGCAACTTCCCCCCTTTGTGTAATTTACACAATAAAACAAATCCTTTTAGATGATACGTACGGAGAACAAAGAGAAAGAGAGAGAGAGAGAGAGAGAGAGAGAGAGAGGTTATTTGTAGGCGTGTTTTTGATATACGCGTTTAAATCATGCCCCAATAAAATCCACGGACATCGCCGCGGCATCGCGATATCGTTTGATTTACAAGTGGAGCGAACGATACCGATATATCCCTCCGCTCTGCGGAGAGAGGGATAACGCGGAAAGAATAACGCAGAAGGGAAGCACGACGACCGAAGAAGAGAACAGAGATGATAAAAAAAAAAAAAAAAAATGTTTGGAAATCACGTGCAATTTCCATTGGTCGGAAACTCCATCGCACCTGCACGAAGATAGCATACGGCGATAGGTTTTGACAGGTACCACAATATGCGCGCACGGGACTCTCCGACAATTTTCTGCGCGCATATTTTGATTTGTGTCTCGCTGCGGGAAAAGTTTTTCCGCGCTCATGTTTTTCCGAGCTCTCGGGTTATCGTTCGCTTCTTGCCGATCTTGTTTCTGTCACTTTCAGAATCATCATCTTTTTCTCTAATTAAGCCGCGCGTTATCGGCCGAATTTACGTCTTAAAATTTTGTAATAAATACAAATACATTTGTCTTGCCGCTGTGCGGCGCGAGCAACACGACGCGATACACCGAAAGTGAAGTAGGTATTTATTTTGAGAAAAAAAAAATTACGACTTGTGTGGAAGGGATGGATATACAACGTGAAAAATACCGAGTGTATGTATGCGTGTATCTGTGTGTGTAATCTAGCGGTGCTTTGCTTTACAAATTTGTTCGTGTTGAAATGTTCGTGTACCCGCGTCATCCGATTAAGTGGAGGAATTAAATGACGCCAAATTTATGGAATGGGCGGCGCATGACAGCGATATACATACAGCGTCACGCTTTTTGTTACTAAAACATTATCGATTCCATCAATCGACGTTGTACACGTCCGATTTGCACGTATAACGATGTCAACGCTTAACGTCGCGCACCAACACGCGTGTATATGGAGCACAAAAAAAAAAAAAGCTTATTCTTTATTTTTCGCATTGGCAGCCTCGTTTTAACGCGTGTGTATGCATCGAGGGCGCGCGACGAAAGTATTTAGATATTCTACACACGCGCCTATATATAAACAAACAATATACGATAAAAATATGTCAAGGAAAAATATGTAACTTTGATATATAAACATGAGATATAATACGCGTGCATACACACACACACAAACACATATACGCGTAATAAAAATTATAATATTTAAATATATTCTGCAAAACGCGCGCGCGCGTAAATTTGTAAAAGAGATATATTCGATAAAAATAAAATTATAAAAAATATTCGAGAACATTTTTTTTTTTTTTTTTTTTCAAAAAACAGCGTAACACATTTAAATGCAACGTTGTGAAATATATGAAATGTAAAAAAACACATTTTTTATTTGATGAGATGCGTTTTTACCGACTTGAAATAACATTTTATCGCTACGCGCGCGTGGTGGAGAGCTCGAATATATACATAACGAGTTTAATGTTTGCCAATTAATACGAACAGATTTGACCCTAGCAGGCACGTGTACAAATATATGTTTAACCGTATATACGCTGGGATATATACACACATATTCGACGTATGGACGAAACGCATTAATGCGCAAGTGCCGGGGTGAGTATACACGCGGGCCCTGCGCCTCCGCGTATACTATTTGCGCTCCCTACAAATATCCTATGAGACCACTTCGTACGTGATGCGTGTAACAGTGCATTTGACACGTACTGTATGTCACGCGTGAAAACGATGAGTTCTCGAATCAATATACAAGTCTTTTTTTTTCTTTTTTTTTTTTTTTTTTTTTGTTGATGTGCGCGTGCCGATGAATAACAGAAAATACATATGTAACGCGCTGAAAAGCAACGAGACAGAAACTGAAGAGAATTCTCACATACATGAACGTTTTTATACGTAACATATATTTTTGTATCAACAATTTTTTGAAATCGAACGTCGAAATGTAATGCAAAATGTTCTCTTAGGCTATACATTTCTTCTTTCTCTCTCTCTCTCTCTCTCTCTCTTCCTTAAATATATGCGTGAGATTTATCTATCAAGTTAGATGGTACGAGCATATCACATCGCACTTCAACAACCTACAATGGCTTAGGATCAAATCCAGAAGGGACTACTTCGTCGGATGTTGGTCTATAGAATTTTAGAAAGCTAAAGGCCAAGAGTGATAGTGAATATGCGCGACATCAGAACGATTCGAGATAATCTTGTTCTCCCAATAAGCAGAACGGAAGGGTTTAGACGCTCCTTCAGGTATGTCTGCGTAGATATTTGGAATGCGATACCTGTGGATATCCGTAGAGAACCATACTGTGATTTTAAAATTTTACTGTGACTGTATGCTTATCTCCTATTAAACAACGTTTAACTGTCTTCTTCACTTTAAACAGCGATATTCATTTACTCATTCATATATTTATTATACATTTTCTTTTGTTAATTATATTTTTGGTAATCTCTAGTTTCATTGATTAATTCATTGATTAATTTTCACTTATTAATTTTTATATTACGTTATTTTATTTCCATTCATCTTCCATTGTTTTCTTCTTATTTTAGTTTAGTTCTTTTGGTTCTTACATTCCTCCTGTTTCTCAACACATACTCATTACTTTGTTTAATCTATTTTATTTACTTTTGTTACTTTATTATATTTTTATTTCTGTTATCAATGCGCTTGAGGGGGCTTCCCAGAGCGCAATATAAATAAAGCATCTATCTATCTATCTATCTATCTATCCATCTATCTATCCATCTATCCATCCATCTATCCATCTATCCATCCATCTCTCTCTCTCTCTCTCTCTCTCTCTCTCTCTCTCTCTCTCTTTCTCTACGGTTCTTCCAGGAGTAGAGATAAATATTCGTCGGCGCGTCTCTTCGCCCGTTTACGTAAATCACACCGGTGTGTCTGCCGGGGCGCAAGCGAGATGCGTGCAAATATATACAAAATCGTGAATATGAAGGCGCTGCATATCGCCGACATCAGCATTAGTACGGTCATATCAATTTCCCCGCGTTATATAAACCTGCTGATGTGTGCTCGTGGCGCTCGCGGATCGGATTGCAAATCAGCCTCATGTACACTAACTATCTGCTTGCCCGATAACAAATTACCTGCTTCACGTGTTAATGTAGTGTATTATTTACATTACTATAGTGTGTATATAGAACGTACGTACGTATGTGACATGTAATATTTATTTTTGTCAGTAATTAGACCGACAGCTTTGCGATAGAGTATTGCAAGTATGGGAAACCGGGCAACCGATTTCTCGAGGAACTGCAACCGTAAAAAAAAAAAAAAAAAAATGCAAACAGACATCGGAGCGCTTGTTACGGTGCTGTTGAATATGCGAGATAATTATAATTAACATCGTGTTTCGCGAAGATTAAAACGCTTATCGATCGACGCCTCCTTAAATCAAGCACGCATTAATCAAACAAGATAAGAACTTACCGGGTCATTTATCCTCATCTATGCGCTCGCGCGCAGCGCTTATCCCCTTCAACCCTTCCGTCACACAATTCCAAAAGGCGAAAACACGACGGCGTAAACGCCGCTCAATTACAGGAAAGACGTATTAATTAATCTATTATCGCCCGGATCACACAAGAGGGGCTTTGCAATAATAACAAGCGCCAAGCTGAAGAGACACACACACATACATAGGTCTGCGGCTCCTACGGCGAAACGCACACGACCGCGGGCGGCCAAGCGGGCGTGCGGCTACACATTTATTGCGGATTGCGCGCGTATGCGTGCGGAGAACCGTTCAGCCATAAACCATAGCGCCGGGGTTATCGTCTGGTCGGATCTACCCCGTAGGCAAACTGCGCCGCAATTTGGGCTATAACGCTCCACCTTGTCGCGCCTAGTCAAGACTAACGCGCGCTCTCGGAGATATTGATACGTACACACGCGGAACACAGATTCCGCGCGTATCAAGGTGCGCAGCGAATGTGATTAGAAAAAGATTGAGAGTGTTTTGTCAAAAGGTTGTCGCGTGACGAATGGCGACAACGCGGAGAGATCGCGTCCGTGCGCTCTGAAGAAAGAACTAACGCGACTTGTGACTGAATAAAACTGAGAGGTGGAGAAAATCAAAAGGAAGACATTGCTTCGGAGTGGAAGCAATTGTTTCAACGGGCGGGAAAATCGGACGTTCTAATTCCTTCGAAAATGCCAAAGCCGCGTGAAACAATTTGACGTGCTCATTGATTGAGCTCGCAAAATATATCACGTTATTGTCTGGTGGATGGCTTTATACATTTCGTCAGCGATTAAGGCATTCGTCCCAATTGCCGGACATGTGTCACTTAGTCGGACATTAAAAAAAAAATAACTTAGTATTTTTATTATAACATGTGTAAAAGAATTGGAAATAATAATATTTAATAATTAATATTTAAAACCACATCTTTAAAAAATACTTGAAATATTAAGAATTAATAAACTTTTATATATCCCCCCAATAATTATGTTTTCAATCAATATCCGGTTAGTTCTATCTCTCAGAAAAATGCGTCATACACGTACGTATAAGCAAATTTGATTATTGTCGAAAACTGTTGGAATAAACCGGTAACTTGATGTCAGATAGAAAAAAATTCATGCTTGTGTGTGTAAAAACCGTGGTACTTCGTGTGTACGTAACTTCGCGAACGTGTAACAATGCACGAGATAATCTCTTTGCTCAGCAAAACGTTCTTTTCTTTTTTTTTTTTTTTTTTTTTTTTTTTTTCTTGCGGAATAATCGATTTTCTCGTGTCGTTTCCAGCGACGCGGCCGGCGGGAGCCTGGGGAATCGACAAGGGTCGTTTCATGAGTTAGTCGGACAGTCGGCAGCAATGAACACGTGTCGGTTGTTTGTCGGACCTTTCCGCGATCCAGACAGAACAAACATACGGAGGCGATTGCGAACGAACATGTATCGTGTTCGAGGGCAAATTAAAAATCAATTCTAGGACGTGTGGCGCGAGCGCGTTGTGTGTCGCAACGTTCCTGATTATTGGGCGCGGAAACATTTCCGCATTTATATGCGCAAGAGCGAACGCAACGTGCGAATGTCAATAATTTAATCCTAAATCCGCGAGTTAGCTTGTTGATCATTTAACCAACTCGAAATTAACGAAGCTGTTTGAATTTTAACATGCTAAACAACGGCGTCAATCAATTCTTCCGTTATTCAAAGAAAAATGTAATCATAATGTTAAAACTATGTACATGGTTTTTTTTTTGTTTTCAAAAAATGGAAACTTATTTATTATTAAAGGGAAGATTAAACGTAAACAAGTACTTTATGTACGTACATGCACGCGATTTTACGAAAGATTAGATCAACTCTTAGATAACTTCGCGTCGAGGAGTAAAACTCGGATGTTCTCTCCACTGCGTCGTCGGCGAAACCAGTCGGAGAGACCGGTTGACTAGCGCGAAGCAATTTCGGTAGTAAATCCGGGAGAGACAACTCCATTCGAGGAATAAGGATATTACTTCAAAGCGCAAGCTCATCCCGCGCCTTTCATCACGCGACGAGAAATCCCTTGCCCAATCAGAGCAAACCCCGTGTAAACGTTCCGAACTCGAAGTAAATGCTGAATCCGCACGGAGGTGTCAGGTAATAGTCGAGTCGTATCTTCGTTCTCGCAAAGAGAGAGAGGATGTGTGCAAAGGTGTGGTAGTATTTTCTCTTCGTGCATCTTCGTCTGTCTCTTTCTCTCTCTTTCTCTATTTAATATTGCCTTCAAACCACCTTTCGCGCGGCGAACATACACTCTTCTTCTTTCTCTCCGCACCTCTCTCTTTCTCTCTCTTTCTCAGCTTTTCTCTTTTTTCTCCTTATTCCCCGTTTTTCCTTTTTTCTTTTCTTTTTTTTTTTCTTCCTTTTTTGGTACTTGCAGAGAGAGAGAAAGGAGAGATGCCTTTCCAACGGAACGAAGTTTTCCGGGGGAAGTAAAGTCATTTCGCTCGTGCAATCTAAGTTAAGTGACTTTCGAGAGCCTCGGCGACGAAACTTGCCCCGCCGCTTGCTCCTCTCAGGAGCAACCCTTTCACTTTCCCGTCTCCTCGTCCTCCCGCGCGTCCTATCTCTCTCTCTCTTTCCACTCCCGACGGCGGGAATCCGAAATGTGACGAAGATTACCCTGTATCTGTAGATCCGCAACCGTTTGAGCACTTGAAAAATAGACCCGTTTAAAGCCACGGAAGCCACCGACTTTCTCGCTAAGTCAATGTTACATCCTGCTAAATACATAGAACGAATGCACTTGGGTCATTCAGCGCAAAGTATTTGATTATATGTCGCTCTTGTATATTAAAGCAATAAAAAATCATGCAACAACAGTTGCGTGAAACAAAAAAGAAATTTGTGAAAAGTTGAAGAAAATTTTGTGAACGACACGACAATCTTTTAAAAGAGCAATTTTTCATGTCTTTGAAATGGTTTTTTTTTTTTTTTTTTTTTTTTTTTAAGAGCGATCATTCCGAGCAATTCCGCGCGGTACTATCATCGAAACTTTATAATCTCGCGAAGTGAAATTCGGCAAGTAGTGCTTGTTCTCGCGATGTTGGAAACTGCGAATTCGATCGTTCTCTCTACTCTACGACGCATTCTCCCAATCCTCTTCTGAGTTTCACTCCCGCGTATGCGTGCTCTTACCGCTCGCGCGCAATTTTCGCAAAATTTAATTATATATTTCACCAAAGAGACGGCTCCAAGTTACTACTCACCACCGGAGAAACCGGAGTTAACGCGAGTTTATCGCGCGTGTCACGTGATACCTGCGTTTCTCATTACCTTCAGATTCATCATCAGCGATTTAACGCGCGGTTATACATGTCTCGCGCAGTTACGTCAAACGATGGACAAACCTACTCTCTCTCTCTTTGGTTAAAACGTAGGGATGCGTTAAACCCGTTCCGCGCTTTCAATTCGCGCGCAAATTCGTTTCTATGTTGTATTTTTTATTATTTTTTTTTTTTTATATTTTTTTTTGTTGCACATTCACCATAGGTGCGCCATATTTCGCGATTAACGCAAAATGTACGAAAGTGCCGCTCGGCGCAATGTGACGCTATAGCGCACACATTCAGCGGAACGCGTTGGATCGTTCCTGCGCCCATTTGGAAACCGCCAGAATTGCCTCGATTTTCGAAGAGTCACGAGCGACCGGCCGCTCGTAAATACGGCGATTCTACTTTTTTTTTTTTTTTTTTTTTTTTGCGCGCACCAAGAGACCGACCTTCCGCCACCACCACCATCATCAACACCACCACCAACGCGAACCTCCCCTGGTCCAATCCACCACCGACAACCGACGTCGAGTGGAGAACAGCTTTGGTCCGGCACAGTGTGCGGTGTGTGCAATGCGCGGATATGAATCACGGGGTCGTAAAGTGATATCGAATGGAACGGAGAGCACCTCTACGAGGCGCGCACATACGAGAACGCGATATCCGGTCAGGTATATGGTCCGACGACCATTAAAACGAGTGGCTCGTGCCGCAAATTGCTGAAATGACACTCCGCGCGCGCGGAGCTTTGCTACATGGAGCTATATGGTTCTCGGTATGCTAATTTGCTCTTTCGCTCGTTCCGCGGATTCCGGCCGTGCGCAACGCGACGCCTCGAGGTATATCGCGCACACACGGACACCCAAGTTTTTCCGCTCGTTCGTTAAAATCGCGCAATCCCCGTGAAAAAGAGGTTTTTTTCTCCCATCCTCTTTCTCTCTCTCTCTCTCTCTCTCTCTCTTTCTCTCTCGCTCTCTGTGCGCATGTTACAATCGCGTTAATTGTGCTCCGGGGATGCAAAATGATGTGAGCGCTAAAAAGGCAGAATTGGAATAAAGGAGCACAAACGGGTGATGTGCAAATATAAACCGCCTCGCAATTGCGAAACGCGAAAAAAGATTTCGAAATGCACAGCGTGCTAATTAGCACATTACATTTGCGTTAACGTTTGTAACCTTTGTTGTTTGGCACTCGCGAAAATAAAAGAAACGATCGATGTGTGATGCGAGAAACGATAAAGGAAAATAAATTTTCCCCTCATAATTTTGCAACAACATTCTTTCTCTCTCTCTCTAAATTTCTCGATGTCACACTTCAAACCGGATTAGGTTAGGTTAGGTTAGGATTGGATATTCTCGCGATAATAAAAACAGTACGCCACTCGTGATTAGTGAAAATTCACACATTTGACAAAGAAGTGTTTAACTCCGACCGTAGACTGAACGTCGCTCGTTTCCGATGAATAATTTCATTATTGCAAAACCAATCGTTTATTCTCGTAATTTCACGAGTAAGTCTCTCGCTCTCTCGATTATCTTTGAGTTATTCTAATTCGTGGACCAAAAACCGTTCCGTCAGAAATCGCCTCGGCTCGGAAGGATCAATCGGAACAATCTCCGCTTGCTGGATCGGTGTTCCATTGATTCAATTACTAAGACTCTCGACTCACGTGAGTTTATCGCAAAACCGGTATTACTTACACAGCGGATACACGCTCGTGTTCATTCTCCATTCACGCAAATGAAAAATATTCACTCCGCGCTGAGCGAACGTATTCGCGCTCCGCGACACAGAGTGAAATATTTATTCCACAACGGAAAGTGAAAGAAAAATTCACTCCGCATGAGCGAAAAGTCACTCTAACCCGAGCGATTCGACGATGTCGCTCGATATTTCGCGAGTGCATGCATTTTTGCACTCCGAAAAATTTAGAGAGCACACGCGTTAGATAAAATACAGACTTTTACCATTCCGATGATGGGAAAGGTTTTAATTTCTCTCTCTCTCTCTTTCGCAAATTAAAAAGGTTTTATAATTTTTCAACTCCTTTTACAGTGGAGTCAAGGACCGTTCGAACCCGTTGCAAGTGTCAATACTGAGTCAGTATTGACGATTCTCTTAACAA
The DNA here is from genome assembly GCA_014839585.1 of Pseudomyrmex concolor. NCBI lineage: Eukaryota > Metazoa > Arthropoda > Insecta > Hymenoptera > Formicidae > Pseudomyrmex > Pseudomyrmex concolor. Next base: position 12,153 of record QVOB01016572.1, read on the forward strand.
TGACACACCATCACATTGACTAAATGTTACAAAAAGAACGTCATACATACGTGGAGTAATGTACATAAGAATATCCACTGAAGATGACTCAAATTAATAAAGTCGAAACGTTTGGATATTAATCAGTTAGAGTAAATCTTTTT
>QVOB01016573.1:0-17441 GCA_014839585.1 Pseudomyrmex concolor
ATCTTTCTTTTCCGTTAACAAACAATAATTATTTTAAAACTACTTTGGAAAAATATATACGACACACAGATAGATGGACATGCGCATGACATTCTTCTGCACTTAAGTTAAAGTTTTTGCGATCGATATTCTGTCATACACGTTGTAATAGTATCAACCGAATTAATCGTATCGTGAGTTATGTCGTGCATACGAGAGTCATTCACGTTACACGTTCAATAATTGATTTTTGCAAGCACTTAAATAAACGTGTTTACCTACTCTCAACATACGCTCAAGACGCTCATGTACTGAGTGCTGTTAATAATTGTGTTCCGCCGTAAAATTGCCATAAAATATCATGTAACTAGAGAAGTCTTGGGAACGTATAAGGCGTATACGGGGTTGCTAAGGGAGTAATGGCAATAAAATGCCGACGGATCTAAGAGAACGAGACGTGTGAGTGAGACGTTTGTTGTAGAGCGATCATATGGACGAGAAACGCGCGGGGACGAAAAGCTGTAGTCTTACAGGACGAGAGCGGTTAGGAACCGGAACAAGAGCGAACGGCGAGAAGTCTTGACCGAAGACAACGAAGAGCAGCTCGTCCGGCCGGGGAGACGCTGACGCCGTGAGAAAGAGACACACAGGAAGCTAGGACGGGTAACAGCCGAGTTGTAAGTGAACCGATATAAAGGACACTCACGAACCCCTCGTAAAATATTATACGGCTACGTGTCGTTCGGCGACGGGAAGGATGTTTTTTCGCGCGATAACCTCGCCTCTCGTTCCGAGTCCGGGGTCGCACGACGCCTCCGACGCACGTTCGGCGCGACGAGCGGTGTACGACACGACAGGAGGACACTCGCCAATCTTGGAGATGGCCCCGACGTTGATACAGAATGTTCTGTCTCGCAGCCACCGTTGTATCGCTCTCTCTCCCTCTTTTTCGCTGTCGTCTTTACGACGATGGAACGTGTGCTTGCGCGCGCGCGCGTGTGTGTGTGTGTGTGTGTGCAAAAGGTAAGGCGTATCTGCAATAAGAAGCGCGGCAACGAACGCAATCAGGTAAGAAGCAGCAGCAGCCTGTGCCTCGCCTACAATTCTTTTCCTAGATTTTCCCGTGGATCAGTTAGCGAACGCACCGTCGCGTCGTTTGCTGTTCTTGTCGTGTTCGCGTTTTACGACGTTTCTTTCACGGGCGAAACACGCGACGCGAGACGAATACGAACTCATGGGGTATATATATTGAATATTGCGACCAACTTGCCAACTACTTGAAGCGATTGAAATTCGTGCTGCGTGTAGTAATAATAGCTCCGGCGCAGTGCAACAATAGAGCTTGTGTCTTTGCGAAGTACTGTTACTTTGGACAAATATTTAGTTGGACATGGTTAGATGGAACTAGAAGATACACGAGCGAATTTGCAACATCTGTGTTTATCTCTCGTAAATTATATTTGTGAAGAAATGATTTTATTCTCTCGAAGCAACAATTTCAACTTGAAGAATCACTTCTTAGTATATCGCGCAATTTTCTTCAAGATAACAGTAAATTATTCTTAATCTTGAGACGTAAACCTTTAAAATAGAGAGAAGAGAGCGAGAAAACGTAAGGCACTTGATTGACGTGATTGCGTCGAGGCGTTTTTTTATACACCACTAAATCATTGCAAGAGCTGCGATATAAACGTCGCCGCCTGGATGGGGGGCAACGTTTATAGCACCCATGACTTCTGTAATTACGCCTATCAAACGCAGAATAGGCTATCTGGCTGTTAGCTAGGCGACAGAAACAAAGTCGCTACACAGACACGCGCTGCATAACTACATGTACATGCGTTTAGATTTTAATTGCGTGTCATTTAAAGCCTGATCTATCTAGTCGCCGTTAAATAACGTAGAAACTTGCTATAAAAATACTTGGTGAATACTTTTGAGAAAGGATTTTTCGAATTAAAAAATACTTTTGTTCTTTAGTGGCAATCAGAATAATTACGGTAACGTTATCTTTTTTTTTTTGTTTTTTAATTCGGTCTGTTCTGTTTGTATAACAAGCATTTGTTTGTCAATAGTATTTGTGAGGATCACGTTTTGTTATTTGAGCTTTTAGCACATACACGTGCTTCCTTTAGATGATGATCATGTAATAGATAGTTACATGATCATCTAGTGAAATGACCAAATTGTTGAATCTATGTACGTTTATACAAGGATAATCCTTGAATAAATTTACTTATAATAATAAAACAACTGTTAAAATTACATTTATAATTAATGTTTTTTCAGGTATTTACAAAAAAGTAATTACTTTTTTGTAGTGTAAGCAATTGTAAATTAATTATAAATTGCAAGAAGCATAAAAACCGAGTAAATGACCGCACACACCCATACTTATTTTTAATAAGAATTTGATTTCTTATTGTTTGCATATTACCGTTAAACAAAAATAAGAATTTCTGAAAGACAAATAAAACATTTAATAATTTTTAAGCCTATAATTTACATTGTTGTGTAATAGTTATTTATTGGTAAGCGGTCACTTACTGGACAGTTTACCTTACATCCTCGCTGAGCGAGTAATTGAACTCGACGTCCGGATGATTCCGCGCCCATCTCACAGAGAAACGTCACGAACGAGAAGTCGATGCACTACAACGAGAGCTCGCGCAACGTGACGCAATTCGTTACCGTACAAATTACCCGGAGCGTCCCAACCACGAGGCACATTTATTCGGCTGTGTTTCTCTCATGAATATAGACCACCGCGGTGATGTCAGCCCCATCCCATCCCTCCCGTCTCGCGGCAGCGACAAAAGAACGTGCGAAACGCCCGGTAGAGCGCTTAAGAAATATATACGCGGTCATAACGAACGCGCGCTTTTGCCGAACAACCGTGTGCATGCCACAGCCGTGTATTTATTTACGCGCGTACTTACGGCGACAACTTCACAGGGGGTGTTACACGAAAATATCGGACAGTATAATGCCAGAGGAGGGGGAGAGAGGGAGAGTGGAAAATGACGGCGAACGAGCGGTGACGAAGCGGGTCGTAATAAATTCCGCGATGCCGGCCAACGTGTTTTCGGGAATGCGTGAAATTGTAGATTGCAAACGAAGCGCTGGTAATTTGCGGCTGTAATTTGCAGCATGTATAAAATGCAGCAAGCATATGGCGCGATGTACAGCGGAAGAAAGCTGAGTGCGCAAACTCGTTATCAAGACGCGAAATCGCTACTTTGCCGGGATTAAAATTTTAATGGATAATTGCCTCGGCAATAAAATGGAATTAAATTCTTAAACTCGTCTCTCGCACGAGATTCTTTTGAATATATCAGCCGAGGGTTTGTCGAAATGTCGCTTAATGAAACTTTTAGATATACATTTTAACGAGAATAATTTTCTCGATATTAAAGCAGCAACCAGATTCGAAATTAATTAATTGCCGTATAATATTTAGTATGTGAGTAATGCACACATACACACACACAAACGACAAACGCAATTAAACTCCAAATGTTTTTTGCCTGAAATATTTTTGTATTTTAATCTCGTATCTGCCAATGTGTGTGACGTGTACAAGAAAAAATAATGAAACATTTTACATTTCCCGAATAATATATGTCATTTAAAGCAAATAACGTTGACGCCAAATTTGCCCAAGTTAATGTTTAAAATATTTTACATTGTAAACAGATAAAAAAATTTTTTGATTTAAAATATGAGTTATTATTGCGTTCTACTTCTCCAACTATTATATTTGTGAGCGAATAAATGGCAAATTTGGTACGTTATTGATTTCTTCACATGCCTCGTAACAATATATTACGTATGCAAATACTTATACATATATCGGCTAATTAAACGGCATTTAATATATCAGGAAGGATTGTGCGAGTATACGATGAAATTCCGTGAGTATGCAGAACGTGTCAAGTCAGAAAAAACGAGAAGATTTATTCGGTTACTTTTGAGTTTTATTATGTATATAAATAACCACCGAACGCTAACAGACATGTTTCGTGCGAAGGAATTCGCGATTCGAAGTTTCGATTAAAGTTTTCAGAACTAAGTTGATGCGCGTTAATGTGCACTGACCTCTAAGTTTCGGCCCTAAATCGGTTGAGCGAGCAATTAATTACAGTTACCTTCTCTTGAAAATTACCGATTTGGAATCGAGATGTTGAACGTAGTCGGTGCACATTAAACGACTTATGTACTTCCAAATTTATGATCTTCGTTGGAACTTAGTTTGTTGTGACCATTCTCTCGCGCATGTACATTTGTCATTCTGTTACAATTTAGAGCCGTAATACAAAAACCACAGGTTTGAGATAATTGTCGAAGTCACTTTGTTCGTTAAAGCGAAATTCGTGTGTGATTTTAGAGTTTTTTGACGTTGCGCCGTCCGTTTGTTTTCGTTTGTAGCGATTTCGTATTTTTCATTGTCGCTGTCTGAATAACTCGCAAATTCACTCCGGGCACGCGTAATTGCCGAAAGCTCTTACGAGAGAGAGAGCACCGGACGATCTGAATCCCGAGCTCTTTCGTGATCCCTCTAATAAACTTACGCTCACATTCGCCGCTGTCCTTGCACCGAAAGGGGTTACGGTGTATTACCATAAGGACGGGAGTGCGGGGTATTTGTCTACGATGTGTAAACTGTGGATCGCGGTATGTGCTCAATGATCAACCCTTCTGAAAGTCTAATAGCCCGACCGTGCACCTAGAGAGATGGTTGCCATAGGCAACCCAGACAGGAGTAACGGCTCCGCCAGAGACTTGCCTCATACCGTCATACAATTCGGCTTCGTCGACTAGCGGAGATTGTCAGGCTGCATCTGATTTACTACGAGATTTCCGGCTGCTCTGATGGCGTTGCTGGAAGCCATCAATCTTGAATTTCCTGCTAATTTTGCGTACGGTCGAGCGCTTCTTTTTATCATCCGCGTTTACCGTAAGAATAAAATGCTGTCGCGAGTTTTATTCTTCGCAACGTAGGCATGTGTATATCTATAGATAGATATGTATCCAAACACAATATTGTTGTTTTCACACTGTACTGTTGCATATTCATTGAGCAACCCGTTGCAATCTATTTCACGATGTTACACACACACACACTTTCTCTCTCTCTCTCTTTCCCTCTCTCTCTTTCTCCCTCTTTCTCGCTTTGTCTCTCTCACTCACTCTCTTTCTTTCTCTCTCGATAAATCATAGTATGAAAAAAGAGGACATATCGAAATATCACAATGTCGGGCGCGGCAGGTGCGCAAATATCATTAGGCTTAACGCTGAATCATGTTGCGGCATTATTGTTTATGCACTATGGCATATTGTACACGGTGTTACGAGCTGTGTATCGGGCGAATGAAGTTCGTGAAACTTCCACGTACATACGTAAGCAAATATCATTTACATAATTCATCCGTGCTTTGACCATTTCGACGTGAATGTGTGTGCAGTCGTTCTTACGTAATATGCGTAATTAAATTTTGCCAATTGCTGCGGAAATTGAAAATTTAAAATCGACATAAATCGCAACCCATTTTCATCTTCCGTCGAATTTTTGCAACAGCGTTACTGCTTTCAATATTTGCTTGCAATGTACTTCGCAAATATTGATTGTCACACTTATTATCGCTCTTATTGTGCGTCGAATTTAATCGAATATTTAACAATTTGTGTGTCCCGAAATTGTTGGTAATCGAATTATAACGGTAATATGAATATCGATTGGTAATAATCTGTTTTCTTGTATAGACTGAATATTATTTCATTGTCGCGCAAATGTCAATTATCTCCACTGAACATTAGTCTCTCTGGTTAGCACTTTCGCTGACATTTGCAATTGGTACTTAAAAGGCATGCATTGACCGAAACCGTATAAGTTTCAGTAAATCAGCCAATTAGAAATTATACAATAACAAACGATCACGGCTATTAATTTTGTTCTACAAATTTCCAGGTATCTGTAAAAAATATGAAATGCAGTAGAAAGATTGTAAAACATGTCAATTCAATATCTGCGCTCGTATATTAAAAAAATATGAAAATATGCGCGTTAAATTTTCAATAGTTCTGAAACATATATGTAACATTACATTTTGTATTTTAAAATATCATATATACATATATATATATATATATACATATATATATATACATATATATATATATACATAAAAAATCACATATACATATATACATATATATATATACAGACATATATATATATATAAGAGATTTAGTTTCCCGCAAATTTTTGCACAAATCTGCTTAATATCTTCGTTCTTGTGAATTTGAAGTGATTTATACTTTTTTTTTCCCCTAAAGACGTATACACAGCCGTCCATAATACGCGCGTGCACATAAAATAGCTGAAACTTAATCGTTTAAAAACGTTAACTCGATAGAGCGTTCACGCCAAACGCATAAACGAAATAAGAGCAAAATCGATATTTCCCAATGCTCGTAAAGCGGCGATATTTCTGCGATAAAATCGCAGTTTATTGCGGATTGCGTTTATAGTCACGACGAAGATGATTTTGCGCGCGAGTCAAGTTTTACAACGTTAATTAGAATTGTGTATTGGTTCTTTCCGAATATCTTCCACATCAGTCGTTTAATTTTTCTACAATTTCGCATTACCCGCGTCGTTTCCGCGATGATTCCTTGAAATTCAGAAAAAGAACGAACATTGCGCGAACACCGCCGGAGTGGCAAGTTTAATGTATGAATGATTTACCGCGCGTAATACATCGCGCAATAAAAATGCGAAAGATGTAAGGAAGAAAATTGAATAGCGAGTAGGAAGATGCAGGGAAGCGGTGACGGTTGCTCGAATGCTGTTTGAATGCGCAGAATATCTGCCATTTGGATCACGATGCATCCGGCAAAAAAAACTGACGCTTTTCGTTTACGTTCCAGTGGCAATTATACGTTGGCGATTATTAAGCGTAGAGAAGCAAAAGGTTGCTGCATTCGAAAACAGCGCGTAATATCGCGCAAAAATGGTCATATATCAAAGTGATTTCGGGCGATCAATGCGGATACGAAGATTAAAGTACGGTTTTCAAATATTTCTAATCCGCGCGTATGTATAATCGACAAAATGTACTTTGTGAGCTATTAATAAAAAACATGACTTCTGTAATAAATGTAGTCTATTTGAAAATAAATTGTCGCACTACTTGTCAATGTTTCAATTAAAAGTTTAATTGTACTAAGCTTTTGTTGTTCTAATTTGTTTGTCAATTCAGATGTGACAATGCGATTTTTCCGCAAGTTATAATAATGTATGTCTGGTGAATAATAGTTGTGTGCACACTTTTTGTACGCAAATCACAACGCAGAAAGTTATTCCGGTGTATTGAAGTTTGCATTAAAACGCAATGTTTTGATACGATCGAGCGCGGATTTAAAAATATGCGCGTGCGATAAAGTTGCACAGTACGAAAAATGTAATTTATACTGCGTACCCCAGATGGTATAAAAAACAAGAAACAGTTATCAGGTTCAACGCACTTCCTTGAATCTATTTTACCTGGTAAAAGAAAATTGCGGAGAGAGCCACGCAAAGTTCAATATTTTTTAGACTCGTCGCGAATTGTCTTTGATTTGTTGTTACAAATCATCACGAAGGAGTAGCACGATGTAACGCCGGATTAATTACCGTGTTGTAATTTTGCAACAGTTGTCACGCTTCGCGAATAAAGTCACGCCGGAATTCATCTTCTTTTGCCAGCCCGACTTGTTCCTTGGTGGATTAAGGAGCGTCTGACATCTTAATTGAATCTCTATTAAGCGGATCCTGTTTTCTGGAATCATTATCCGGAGGAACTTCTACCTGCAGACATTCACGAAGCGTAGTGCACGGAGAGCGCGCTCTGTATAATATCGAGTCATAAAACGATTGTCGTCAATGATAACGATCCGCGTTGGAAGTATTCGAGTAAGTGGCGGATGGACGAGCGCCTTGCACAAAGAGAGAGCGCGCCTTCTTGATTACTCGACAAAAGTTAGCTCCCGATCTTTCCAAGTACACTGCTGCGCGTCCTCACCCTTTCCCTCGACCCTCACCTTTCAGTTTGTCCAAGCACCCTTTCACCGTCTGCTCTTCTCTGTATACGTACGTTTGTGTGTGCCTGTGTATGCGTTTATCTCTGTGTAGTTTCTCCGCCACTCTTCTGCTATTAATTGCAAAAGTTCCGCCGATCGGAGACATCGAACGTTGTGCTAAAAGCAACACAAGGCCGATCGTAATCCGTCCATCAGCGATAGAATAAAAACAGCTGCACTTAGCGCCGTTATTGAGAAATAATAAACTACCCCGCTAATCTCGCATCGCGAAGAGATGGCTTTTTCTTTTGTACAGAGAACTCGTTTCGAGTATGTAAATCGTGTGAAATACGATGAGGTCGTTCCGCGTGCAAGAGAGAAATCGCGTAAGAAGGATCACGTAATCGCGTAGCGCAATATAAATATAAAATAATTGAAGAGAAATGTAACACGCGCGCGGCGCGCGAGACATTTTCGGTTGTTTTGTAAAGCCGCGCGAATAACTGTCTTTCATTTTTTTCCCATTAAACCGTCAGACTCCGCTCTACCACTCAAATAATGCGCATCAGTCTTGAGGCGCCTGGATACGAAATAACACAGACATCGATCAATGTCAAAATAAAACAAGAAATCGTACGCGGGCTATAAGATGACGGACGAACATTTAATATAACTTCAATTTCTTTTATAGCAAAATCTTTTATTAGAGAAGCGAACCGAAAGCGCGTGATAAATAACATCTGACTCGGTTTTACATGTAACGTGGCGTTAATTCCTTTCATCAAAAATCATCGCGAAATAAAAAGTTTTCCATTTTCACGGCAAATACTATTAGTTTATTAACAGTAAAATAAATTAATATTGTAATACAATACCTATATGTCAGTTTGCGACAGATAAGTATAGTATTACAATATTAATTTATTTTAGTCGCGCTCTGCATAATACGCAAACGCGCGTATCTCGCGCGCGCGTTTATGAAATAGTCATATTTTGTGAAACATAATCGATGCGCGTGAACAACGAGACGCGTATGTAACAATTGATACAAAGCGACGTATTGTATTGTTCTTTTATTAACCCGATATCGCGCTACGTACAGCCGGATAATCCCTTCAACGCGTTCACCGGATCACTGAGTTTTGGCAGGTTTTTAATACGTGTATACTGTCATCATTTCGCATACACATATATGGAAAACGAACAATTCGAACAGTCAACTTGCTCACGTGTTGCTCATTTAATCACACGCAGTTTCTGCATCGGAAAACTTCCGCGAGAAATGAATAGAATAATATCACCCTCTGGAATCGCGTGTTGGAACACAACGAAGCAAACCAACTCGCATAAATTACCGAGACTGCTTAATTTACGATCAACTTTTTAAGAAAGAACGTTTAGCTTAGAAAATGTGCAGAACTTTAATCTTGCTCTCTCCAAAATTGAAAATTTTGTTGACAAAATTTTCGTATTAAATTGCGCAACAAATTTTCTCAAATCGATTATTTAATTTTGATCATCTTCAGTTATTATTTGTATATAGATAATATATAATCAATTTTTTTAGATAATTACCTACGTTTACCTACGTGTCTCTGACAAATTTTCGGTTTATTTACATGTTCTCAAAAACTTTATCAGATAATTTTGCGTTAGCAAAATTATCTGATTATTAACATACGAGTGACCTAAAATCTAGCAAATGTCACACAGCATCTGGTCGGCCGGTGCGTATCTGTATTTGTCGCTGTCACGTGTCACTGGAACATATAGAAATGCGTATACATAGTGCGTAGTTGGCAGAACGCTTGTCCACTGTCATAGCTCATGGCGCGACGAAACTGCCGGCATGTGATGCCGCGGATACGCTGGGAGCGCGGAAGACGTGCCACGAAGGGTTACCATCGCATAACGCTATCGCGAAATTTCAACGTCGGCCCACGCGCATCCCGTATCGTTCGCGCGCCATTAATTTCATTCCCGGCGCTCAAGGATATCCTATCGACGCCGACAATCACGCCGGCGATTTGCCACGTATCTTCGCGAATAGCGGGCGAGTTGTACGAGTATTAACGGGAATGATCGGAGAGCACATGTTTCTGAATCGCATTGGGGGCGCAATAGGCTCGCGAGGAATTGGACGCAGAGTGTTTGAATTTCGCGGATGCTACGGCTAATAAATTTGTTATTCTCCTTAGTTAAGTGTGTTTACCGAAAGTTGCATCAGAACTAATTTGCGATTACGTGTTTGCAGAAAAAAATGTAAATAAGTTTTGTGAGAAGTTTTTCCTATGATGAGAGTGAGTAATATTTTCCGTCTCGTACATAAAAAAGCACATTTATTTTACCGTTAAATAAATCTCTTTAGAACGAACAAGTTGGAGCATTCGGTATAAAAAAAACGACGTAAAATTCGCAATAAACGTTATTTAAAGTTGAAATTTTCTAGAGTTCTTATAAAAACCTCTAGAAAAATTTGTAGCTAAGAACTTGAGTCTCAATCTATCCAGGGTTTTCAAGCTTAATAAACATTCACCATCGAGTAATTTAACTTATTTACGGTGCGGTATTTACGATTGTCGCGGCGACATTAATTGCGTCGGCGCGCCGTTAACATAACGAAATTGCAAATTTCAGATTAGTAAGTTAATTGACAGGCAAGCGAGTAATTATAAATTACGTGAGTCAACCTTAGTCGATGATTATTCGGCACAGCAAGAGCAAATATTCCGCAACCATGAATAGCAAATATACTTCGATATAGACGCGTTTTAAACAGCTATTCAAGTTTATATTTGAGACATTTAATAACACACGTATAATTGATAAATATTAATCTATGATTAATTATGCATATCGTGCATATGCATAAGATATTTGAAAAAATAATGCGCGATTTCCGGTTGTGAATATGACGATCGGATAATGTTATCATTTACGTTAAAATGCAAAAAGAAACGCACGGAGGAAACAAACAGGCATTCGTTTGATGTCAGCGGCAAAAATCCGGAATAGCTTAATATGACATTAATCCGCATAAATATCGTTATTAAAACGTACAACATACACGTCCGGCACATACGCGATATCAAGATAAAAAGCTCGGTGGATTCGCGATACACTTTAATGCCGCGTATTACAATTTTCCATCGCATCTCGTTCGTCGCAAAATATGCGCTATCAAAGCGTACACTTTTTGTCGTCTATCTGTTTCGCTTCCGCGGTTCTCTCGTTTTACAGGCTATTTGCGAAACTATTTTCCTGATTCTCGCAACTACTGCGGCCGCGCGCGTTTATATTTGCATGTCTGGATACACAATATATATATTGACTCCGCATTGAAATCGTGCAAATATGATATTACTCGAGGTAGAAAAAAATATTTCTTCTCTTCTCTTCTTTTTTCTTTTGTTTTACCTTTCAAAAAACAAAATAATTAAAATTAGAAGTGCGCGAGATTGTGCGAGATATACAAATATGCGAAAAATCGAGAGAGAAAGTGTGTGAGTGTGTTTCTGTTTTGTAAACTGTAAACGCTTAACTCGAATGCGTTTATACCGCGTTGTTATACACAACACATCGCACGCTGTATTACGTAGATGCTCTTCAGCGTCATAAACCAATGTATACATAATGGCATACACTTAGCGGTATATATATATATTCGCGGCGGCATTATTAGCGAACCCACCCCGTATTACGATGCTTTACCTTACCGTATCGAACGTGCCATATCATCCGTGTTACCGCGGAACGACGTGTCTTATCGCGCCGTTTGGCGCGCGAGCTTCTTACGGGTTTCGACCTCATCATCGAACTGACCCGGAAGCTACTCTATATCATGCGCGATCGACCGTCAAAGATACATGCAGCAAGTCTCTCTCTCTCTTTTCCTCCAAGATGATATTATTGAAACTGCGCCTACTCGACTAGAAACGGCATATCTGGATCTTTCCTCGTCGTGCGGGGGCAACATGCGCCAATATATATCTCTTCGGACTCGGCCTGACGCCGATGTATCGCCGTAATCTCGATATATATCGGCGCACCTCGTGTGTGTACTCAACGTATATCCACCGCGCGCCGGATCCCTTACAAGACGCGAGAGTCGTGAAGAGGACCGACGATATATGTATGTACACACATACGGTTTCGACTTTAATAATTCCATGCGGAACACGCTTGATACCATTCGAACCGATGGCCGGCGTATTTCTCCGTTTGTTCATATATTTGCAAGCAGAAAATCGGAAATTTTTCGCTTACATTCATATTTCAAAAAAATATATTAATCATGATACGTTACACATATCTGTGTGTAAAATAGAAGCTGAAGACACATATTAATTGCCGAGTTAATGAAGTGTGTATATAAATCGTATAATTTCAGGATAGTGTAAACTATTCGGGAAAATAGCGGTATAAAAGCATTTCGAGATGTCTCTCTCTCTCTCTCTCTCTCTCTCGTTTAACATGCAAATTTTCGACGACGGCTTTACTATTTTATTATCGTTAATATTTGTCACTTTTTTGTGATTTATATAAATACGTATAATATTAATCATACGTGTCGATACTTTAATTATGGTATGCTTTACAGTGTAGAAGAGACTAATTCGCCTCTTTATATGCAGAACGGCTTATAGAAGCCGCGGAACAAGTTGAATGATTAGCATTACGCGCCATGAGAAAACGGCAAACACATTTTTCTCGATCAAATATTTTATCCGACCGCTCCGGAGAACGGATCGTGATTAATATTAAAATTCGAAACCATAAACCAATCAAGGTTGCGGCATATCTGCAGCAAAGAAATATGAGCTCTAGTTAGTCGATTTCTAGAACTCGCGCGAGACGGAGAATACACATCGCTCAATTTAATATCTCTTTCGATCATCTCTACGGCTCTCGATTGATCGCGAAATTAATACCCGCGTGTTTCCCTCCCGGCGTGTGCGACAAAGAGAACGGAAGTGAAAGGAGAGAAGAACGAGCGAGCGCGCGGTGTCTGTCGTGCGGTGCGGGTGCGAAATTCAAAGGGATTTTCGCGCTATCTCGAAATAAAGCGACAGGTGCAACTATTGACGAGTAGAGTAAGCCACAATGGTCTTTCCGAGCTAAAGGTAGCTTTTTTTTTTTCAATCAACGATGTTCCTCGAGATATGTTACGTTTTTTCGAACGCGGTTGAACGCAATGCGGCCGAACACAATCGGGCGCTTTGACTGTGCGTGGCGAAGCGGTATTATTCTATTGTTCTATATTTGATGAAGAAAAAAGAACTCTCAAATTATCACGAAAAGTGCATTTTTCAAAGATGTTTTTTAATACATCCGATTTGGTTTTTTTTTTGTTTTTTTGTCAAAAAAGAGATGGTATCCCGAATTTATTGTTGGCTGGCGGAGAGCGCGCGTAGAAAATTCCGTTATAAATTATCAGAAAATAAATAGCTCGCTCATTAAAAAGGACACAAAACGCGCACCACGACCACGTAGCGCCGAACAACAATGAAGAAAATCAATTCCCCGTCCAGATCTTTATCATCCTTACCTCGGAGAGATCTCGAGAAATGCCGTCGGAGCCGACATCGTATTTTTCAAGCGCGTCAAAAACAGCCTGGCACATTTATCCAGCGGGCAGTACGTGTTTGAAAAATTACAGTTACTGGAAAAATAAATAACCGACCGCCACACCGCCGGTCCGCCTACAAAACGTATATTTTATAGAAGGCCGTGTGTGATGGGTGCAGCGAAGGAGGCGAGAGGAAATGATTCTCGTTGGAAGAGGGTTGGTTAGAAGAGTGGATTGTGGCGGCGAAGAGAGTGAAAGGGAGTGGCATGTATGCGAAATAATTGCGGGATGATAAAGCGGTAGTCACGACGTTGAAACGCGATGTGAAGAGTCGAAGACGGAAAGAAGAAAGCAAAAGAAAAAGGATTCCGGGGAGAGATTGACGCGCGAGATAGAAAAAGAGTTTGAGAAAGTAGACAAAGAGAAGCTGGCGGAAGAAGAGGTGTATATATATATATATATATATATATATATACATATATACATATGTCAGTAGCCGCGGAGAAGGTTCCGCGTATATAAACGCAAATGGTACTGACCTCTCGTTTCTGCGCGTTCGTTTCTTCGTTTTTCTCATTTTACGTTCTTCGACTTTTTCTCATTGCCTATTCCTCTCTGTTTTTTCTTTTCTTTCCTCCCTGCATTTACCCCCGTTTGTACGCGAGAAACGGCTTTATTTAGCTCTACGAGATCTCTCTATTTTCTCTCGACGATGAAATCTGCTGTATGTCTTAACTCACGGTAGACCTTAAAAGCCAGGAATTGCGAAACGTGACTAAATCGAGTATTGTGAAATATTCCGGTGTATCGACGGAGTATTACCAGACAAGAGAAAGAGAGAAACGTGCTTGAAGAATAACCGATTAGGTTTTCGTTTGAATCTTTTATTACTCCGCGCCTTGCAAGGTTCGCGGTAGCTATCGGTAAAAGGATACACCGGCTGGTACGATGAAGAGATAGCAGAGCGATCGGAGAAAAACAGCGCAATTTCGAATGTCGGCAGCGTTTACAGTTCGCTATCAATAGGTCAATTCGCATCCTTTTTCCAAGTCGTTATTTCGCATAATAGGGTGGAAATTCGCGAGAGCGGAAACAGAGGAAGAGGGACCATTTTGTAGAAGCTATTCCGCCGCGTCGAATAATTCTGGTGCACGTCGATTTCATGGTTAAGTAATACAGATGATGTTTACGATATTTGTCGAAAGAACGAAAAACGCAAGAACGAATAAACTCTCGATATTATATTGGTAGAAACGGAAAAATACGCGATATAGCACAAATTCAACGTGGATTTTAAAATAACATTTGCACGGATGTACGAAATGCGCAGTGTAACCATTGATATATCTATATAGAGGATATTTGTCGTCTCTGTAATTTCGAATGCTTGTTGCAAGCCAAAAGTGCGTAGAAATACAAACCTCGACAGTAAAACCGCAAAAAAAAAAAAAAGAGAAAATATGCTAAATAAAGTTAATGTAATTTTACAATAATTTTTTAAAATAGACCCCTTCCAGTCTTGAAAACCGAGTTAGAGGTGGCTTAAATAAATTTGATGATAGTCCATAAAGAGGAACGTTTGATCGAGACTGATGATGATCTAAAATAAAGATCGAAACGTTCCTCTTTATGGACTACCATCAAATTTATTCAAGCCATCTCTAACTCGGTTTTCAAGGCTGGAAGGTCTATTTTAATTATTTTAAATTATATTACAGGCGTTTTTTCAATTAATAATTTTTTATTTTCTGACGATTTTAAATCTATGAATGCAAGAATTTTCCTAAAGAATTTTTAATTGTATATATTCGCCTGAACAGACGAGAGAATTTATCGAAGAATTTAAGAGTTCGCAGCTTGACTTCATAAATAATTAAGCCAATTCATCGCTCGGCCATTTTTCCGAATTGCTATCGTTTAGCGGAGATTTGGAGGAAAGAGTGGCGATTTATCCGCTTTTCAAGTGCTATTTAACCTTCTAATTATCACGAGTTTACGACCCCAATCTGCGATCAGAATTGGGAGACTGAGACCGGGGGTTGAGTACCGGTTTGAATTTCCAATTGAAAGTTCGCGCGCGATAATTCGCTTCGATCGCGCCGCGTTGGAAAAGCGCGGATAGGAAGCTGTGCCAACTGAGAGCCGAACAGCTACTAATTTACGTAGAAGGTCTTTTTTTTTTATCGAGTTTTTGCGCAATTTTCAACCTGCGCGGACGCGGTTATGCAAATGCATCACGTGCGCTCTACGCATCGAACGTGTGCGAGAGCTTTCGGGGCGATAACGGCGCCGTCGATGATCAATAATTACACCCGCCTGAACTTAGGTAACAGTCTAATATCGGCGTAATATCCAATTTTCCATAATCAATTCCGGATCAGCGTGTACCGGTTCTGACAAACTTTGATACATCCGACGACCTCGTAAGAGAATTCACCCGCGCTAAAGGCGTGTAACGAGGGCCGCATGACAAGCAGTTACCGGGCGCACATAAATACCATAGATTTCTCCGACGTGACGTTGTCGTGACGCGACCATTTAAATCGTGCGGTTTATATAGAAATGCGTACGGCTTTATATATAATTATATTAAAACATTTTATATAAACAAACTCACATTTAAAAAAATATATTCGAATTATCTTAAATTAAAGTTTTGTGTTAGTTATCGAGTTTTCTCCGCGCTATTTTCCACGTCAAAAGAGAGTGTTTGCGATTGCGACAAGACACTCAGCTGATCGAATAATCGGAAAGGATTATACTCGTGTCAATTGTATTGCGCGAACAAATCGAGCGAAATGAGATGAGATGCGAAACGCAGTCGCGCGATGGAGTGGTTAACGATGCAATTTAGGCCGAGATCGATTTACACGGGTCAAGCAGCACCTGGGCATCTGACAGCGACATTAGTGCGGCAGCAGATTGCACGTCTTTCATCACGTCTGGTACGACGTGCATGTATCAAGAGCGTCTAAAGTTAATACACCCCCGTGGTACGTTGCTAATGACCGTGGAGCGCAAATTAATAGTGCCATATTAAAGAGCAATAACGCGTACCACTTGCATAATTTGCTTGTGGAAGCGAATAATGCGTCCAGCTTTTTCCAACATTTTTCTTTTTTGCGATCGAACACAGCGAAGAAATTCAATTTTACGTTGCGAGCAACGTGTTAAATATTTCTAATGCAATAATGATTAGTCACTTGCTTTACATGTCTCGTCGTCAGTGATCTGTGCTTTTTTAAAAAGTTGATTAAAAAAAAAAAAAAATGATGTAAATTACAGAACAACGATTCTATAGATTTTCGTATGGATATGTAGCAAGACCGAGAATTATAGCAAGACAATTAAGTATAATGGTTATTTTTTTACTTAGAATCAATGAGATCGCAGAATCTAGGTTAATGGCAAGATAAGCACCAAGTGTATAAAACACAAGGCGGACCTCCCTTAAAATCTCTCTTCAGGAATCATGAGGAAGAACAGGATTTCCCGGAGACTGTGCTTAATGGATGTGTTGTCTTTTAACCTGAGATCTACTTAAACTAACTTGCCTATTAATTATAGTGCCTTGAATACGGGGCGTCCCCAAGACCGATGCACTCAACATACATAACACGTTTCAATGTGTCTTTGTTAAATTTAATACTTGATAATATCAGATAAAACATATATAATTTAAATTCTATTCTAATTTTAAGTAAAATGCATACACTTTTTTGTATTGGAAAAGTTACTTTTCATCTTGTTTATGTTTTTATGTCAAAATATGCGAACGCACGCGCGTTACTTTGATAAAATTTTATTTTATTCTAAATTATGTTTAAAGATA
>QVOB01016576.1:0-22126 GCA_014839585.1 Pseudomyrmex concolor
GAGAGAGAGAGAGAGAGAGAGAAAAAGAGAGAGAAAATAACGTGTATCATTTTTTTACTTTTGATTCTGTTTGAATAGAAGTATTTTTAAATATGTGTGTATGTGAGACAGAGAGAGACTATTTCTTAAGAACAAATACATTTAAATTTCATTACTATACATATATATATATATAGTTATGTAAACACAAAAAAATAAATATCAATATTTTATTAATTCTTATTACCTGCACAGTTTTATATTGCACAGTTTTATATTTATATCCATGACAAAATAATTGCGAACACGCCGAGATACCATTTTGATATCGGATCGAGTAACTCCTTATTATTGCAACCGTTTTCCTTGCAGAAATAACACTCGATACTCGCATGTGGAAAACTATCTTTGTAGTCGCAATATCCATTGACTTGTCGAGATAGTACGCAACCACGTATGGTTACTAAAATATTTCTATCTGCAATAATATAATATCATAACAACATATTTAACAAAGAGATACTGTCATAGAGATGTTCAAAAAATGTTATTTTTGAAATACTTTATGTGTTAGATTTTTACAACGCAATAAATGCCTGATGTACGTACATAACACAATACTTTTGAGGCAATGATGAGATTCATTTCGAGGACACGCGACGAGATCAACAGCAGCAGACAAATAAGGATCATTACAACATCCCTTATGTCCTTGTCTTAGATCTGTGTTACATGTGTAACACCACAGATCATCCTCATTCGATTGAATTACTAAAACAATTGAACGTTCGTTTGTATCTCTAAGTAATCAGCCTTATTCTTTCTGTACATATAATAATTTCTACATATAATAAATACTGTTTTATATACGTAACAATGCAAATAAACATTATCGAACTTACCCACGTGCAAAAATCCAGACGATACAATCATAAAAATTAAGAAAAATCTGATCATACTGAACAATCTTCGTAAGAGCAAGAAAAGAAAAGAACTAGGTAGCTTAAAATATACCGCATGTCGCGAGATATCTTATCTATGATAATCAAATATGAAAAGTGCGACGAGAAGTGTGCGTTTACAGCGCATAAAAAAATACATAACAAAAGATTACTATTTCTTTAAAAAATGCGTGTGTGCGTATAACAAAATTATAAATATTTTTTATTTACTTTGAAAATATCGGTGTATATTAGCACTTAAACGAAACGTTTTTCAAACACTGTGAAATATGCAATTTGTTACGACAGAAGAGGTGATCATTGACAATGCTCGATGAGCCGAAGAGTGTGATTGCCCAATTTCAGAAAGGAATTGTTATTAAACCTGATTAGCGTTGCCGTCTGTGATATTTTTCGAGAATCAGATTCCTGGGGGTCAATAGGTGCTCACTCACCACAGGTCGTAGCTGAGAAATAGTGGCGGGCAGCGACGATGCTGCGACCTACTTCCGCGACGAGATCTAAATGAACTACGTTCTGCTCACGTTCACTTCCGTCGCCTCCAAAACATAAGGATCCGTGCTTGCGTTCTCGGTGCTAAAATCTTTTGAATTGTTCGTTTCTCGTTCCTGCGATCTGATATTAAAGCATCATGCCAAAGAATAAAGGTTAGTGCGGTTGTTGCTTCGATTAGTGTCCGTTTTTCTCTTGCTAATTGTCCAATTGTCGCGATTTGCAATGTCGCAATGTGGTCAAGTTGACTTAACCTTTTAAAATTGTCAGAAAATGAGAATTAGTGTAAAACTCTCAGTTGAAAGAAGTAAAAGAACACTCGCGGTAGAAGTGATTTCGTACGTGCAAACGTTCCTTTTTTTTGCAAATTTTGCTCAAACTTTTCAACACATTGACGATTTGCCCACAGGAAAGGGAGGTAAAAACAGGAGGAGAGGAAAGAACGAGAATGAAACCGAAAAAAGAGAGTTGGTGTTCAAGGAAGACGGACAAGGTGAGAGTGCAGTGTAGAAGTTGTAATGGTTTAGGAATCGCTCGTGTTCACATCATTTTGATGAATTCATAATGTTTGTTCTGCACAGAATATGCTCAAGTAACAAAAATGCTGGGTAATGGTAGATTAGAAGCCATGTGCTTTGATGGAGTCAAGCGGTTGTGCCACATCCGTGGAAAGCTTCGGAAAAAGGTGTGGATAAATCAAGGAGACATTATATTAATTGGATTGCGAGATTATCAGGATGCTAAGGCAGATGTTATATTAAAATATTCTGCCGATGAAGCGCGTAATCTGAAAACTTATGGTGAATTCCCAGAAACTGGTAAGTGATGAAGAAATATTGTCATGAGATCTACAGTAGAATTTCTAGTGAAATTTTTTCAAAGTAATCCATGGTTTGTTTTTTCTTTTGTGTACTAATGCGGAGTTTTAATTTTAGTACGCATCAATGATACAGTCACTTTTGTGGAAGATGGATTTGATGAGGATATTGAATTTGGTGATGAGATAAGTGATGACGATGAAGATGATGTTGACAATGTAAGTTTTTATGTAAATACTTTGTGAAATTGTTGCCTATTTTTATCTTTATAATTATATTTCTGTAGTCTTTCTTTTTAAAACCAAATTTCACATAGATTTTGCAATCTTGTTTTTGAGATGTTATCTTTATTCAAAAGTTTGATTCTCTTATTTTTTCCTTTATTTTATATTTATAATGTTACTAATGTTCTGCCATACTTACAGATCTGATGACCTGCAATGTAATAAAAAGAAAAGGTACATCACGAAAATGCTTGGGGAAGCATCTATTCATTTCACTGAATTATCCAACATCAAAAAGTTTCCTTCTAATCTACAGTAGCTCATCATCTCTGTACCGATATAAATACATATACAAATAAATTATCAGTTCACGGACAGCAGTGCTCGAATTCGAAATTTATATATGATTGTAATTGTGATATTAGTAAATTTTGTATAAACTTTTGAGTTTTCTTCTTTAATAGCAAATTTTTACAGGTTTTTTTAAGCATATGTTGCAATTTTTTTGCGTTAATTTCAAATATACAGAATAACCGACATCTGTGTGTTTTTCACAGTTTTTCTG
Source organism: Pseudomyrmex concolor (assembly GCA_014839585.1). NCBI lineage: Eukaryota > Metazoa > Arthropoda > Insecta > Hymenoptera > Formicidae > Pseudomyrmex > Pseudomyrmex concolor. Next base: position 3,041 of record QVOB01016576.1, read on the forward strand.
TATATTTCTCTCATGTTTATATTATGTATTACTTACCAATGTAACATGTATGTCATTATTTAAACCGGAAATAGAAATATCACTGTTGTATATCGCAGTTCTCATATTTTGCGTACATTGAAATGTTTTACTGAGCAATTAAGAGGAGGGAACGTAAAATTACATCTTACCTTAAGCTTCGATGATAGCATAAAACGAGTTAAAATGCAATATTAGCCAATTGCTGAATTAATGAAAATTGAGAAACAAACGTAACATGATTATAGTTCTCAACAATAGTAACTTATTACTTGTTTTAATGTAGCTCTGATTTATAAACACATGTATTTGTTAATGATAAAATCTGTTACGACAAATAATGTGTGATGTAATTAAAAAAAAAAAAAAAAGATTTGCGTTTGTTGTGTAGCAGTGCAATTGTATCAGAAAGAAGCTGTAGTATACACATGTATTTATGTATATGTACACGTGTGTTTATATATACATACATATATAAATACTACATTTCAACATTGGCTATCAATAACAACGATAATTGTAATAAGTTACTTGATTACTTTTGTAATAATAAAAGAATCTGAGAAATATCAAATATTGTTTGCGATTAGATTTAAGTGAGAAACATTAAAATTTTATTATAAACTTGAATTTTTTTCATGTTAAATAAAATATATGTTCAAGAAATTACAAAAAATTGAAGAGAAACTTTTCCACTCATGTCTTTTCTATAGATTAGTCAAAGTAGATAAATATACTAGATAATTAAACAATGAGATAAGATCATTTGCACGCATGACTGTTTATTTGATAAAATCGAGACATATTGATCTATACTTACGTGAGATATTGCTTCTGCTTGGAGTTTTTTGTGCACAATGTGATGATTGTTATTTTTTTTAAGAAAATATTTGCAAAGAAATAATAAATTATTTATTATTAGTAGTTTCAACGGGAAGTTCGTTCGTCGCAAGCCGAACGTTTATAAACGTAATTTTGATATTGAAACGTAAACTAACGTAAACAGAATTATATATGTGGAATAAATTCTTCTTTTCTCTCACGCTTTTCTCTCGAATTGCACAAAGACATTTTTTAATTCTGCTGCAACATTTTATTTATTACCGTTGATAATTTTATATATCATCGCACAATATATCATATAGTAAATTATAGTCTCTTTCGTTTTATGATATTATTTCTCGACACCATGCAATGCCATTATTGTAATGATAATTTAATGCCTTTTATAATATCAAGGAGAGGGACATAGAATTAGTACATAGAGGGAAGTTTATATATAGCTCTTAGCTGCTCGACGTTGTTCACGGAAATTAACTTGTACAAAAGTATGTGTGTGTGAGATATAAAGCGTCGGCTCGGGACAATTGGCGCGTCAATACTTCGACAATAAATAATGACACGCGCGATAAATAGACAGCACAAATCAATACAAAGTGTATTGGCTATTGCTACATGTCGTTTACGCGTGTTACATTGCATTTCGCGATAATTCGATATAACGAATTTACATACATCGTTGTAGAAAATACTTCTCTTAATCGTGAGACGAGAATCGCGCGCCGATGTCGTCGAGAACGGCATTGAAGCGCCAGCGTCGGAAGCTTACAAGCTATAAAATGTCACCACGGTAAAATGGGAACGTATTATTTTATTTTTATTTTTTTGATGCGCGTGTGATTGTGCCTTTGGTCCTTAGGTCAGATAGGCTCTAGGCAAGTCTCTCTATTTAAAACGTAATACAACAGTCATTTATATATAGACAATAATTTATAAACTTCAGATATAATTCATTGCTATCTTTTTCAATATATATATCATACATTAATAGAATAGCTTTTTTATTTAATAGTTTTTATTTAAAGTTTATAATATATTTATTTATATATATAATATATATTATAATATATATGATTTTCCTTTTGTTATAATTTGTTTTTCTTGTGCTCGTTAAAACTGTATGTGTCGTACACTGAAAGCTAACACTGGCTTAAAACGAATTCCAGATCGTTATTTAAGACGCGTTTTCGTTATATAACGTATAATTTCTCTACACCGTCATAATTGTTATAATTTGCCTGTCACTATAATAATAGTTAGTTTACACCGCTTCACATGGATGATACGACGCTGATATAGAGTAACTTTATTTTCTTTTTTTTTTCTCGAGCTTATACAAATTATAACGAGCGTTTACAACGTGGTGGTGGTGGTGGTGGTGGTCCAAGAAAAGAGAGAGGGACGCTCTTGCTGTATAAATTAAAAATATTCCTGTAGCGTGTGTGTAGTATATATCTTACGATTATTATTATCGCGCGTAATCCATAATACATTTACATATATTAAATTACGCTAAGAAATTATCATATATACAATTAAAAATTGTTGTTAGGAAATGTATACCTTTAAACAAGTTAAATTTACACATTATTGTGTTCCCCCCCCCTCGATGCGCGGATAAAAACATTTGTTTTTTTAATTATTATTATTTTTCTCGCTGTTAATCAAATCAACACGGCCGGTGCACACGCGAACGGAATTCCGCGCTTCTCTAGCAGTTCGTGTCTTTTAATGCGAACGAAATATCGCAACTCGAGTCGAATAACAAGAAGAAGAAACTTTTCTCTCATCGTCGTTTTTTTCTTTTTTTGCAAACTTCGAAATTGTTCGTCCGTTGTTGATAAGTATTTAGCGATATATATATATATAATATTTATATATATATGTATATTGCCCACCCTCCCCGATCTATATATTATTATAAGCAACATATTGCGCGCGGATACAGAGTAGTACAACCATCCTAAAGCTTGTGTGTGAACGGATTATTGGTTTTTGTTTTTCTTTCGCGAGAATCTTCCTAAAATCTAAAATTGATAATAATATCAGGCAGATATTGTTCTAGACATTGTATTGTATCTCTCGTCTGCCGCGTTCCCGCCGCGTTCCTTTTCTTTTCTCTCGTCGTTTTTATACCGCCCGTAACATCTTTCTCTCGCTTCCGACTCGCACACCGAACAACACGGAGAAAGGCGGTGGTACGTACGTATGGACGGGTTGGCATAGTGAGGACTAGCGCGAAACGGCTAGTCGGACTAGCGACACACATAGACAAATCGTCGTCAATCGCGCGATTTCGAACGTAAAAGTTTAAGGCAACCGAGCGGAACGGAAAGGCAAGCAAATCCGAAGCGTAGGCCATGAGCGTGGTGATGAAATCATCGTGCGTGATTTTTTTTTATTTTATTATTTTTTTTTCGCGCGTAGCGCTTCAGAGAGAAACGACACCCTATAAAAAAGCGACGGAAACGCACGCCCTCCCACGTCTGCCGTTTTTGCAAAAAAAAAAAAAAAAAAAAAAAAAAAAAAAAAACCCCCGTTCGACACCCGAGGACGCGTCGAAGTTCGAGCTGTTTCGAGTCAAGGAGAGAGATCCATGTATCGAGAGATTTCACACACTTCGCGATTTTTTCTCTGTCTTCATTGTGGAATTCGAAAGACGTACGCTCTCCTTTTTAATGATCCTTCCTTTCCTCCGTCATGAACGTGTCCATGATCTTCTGCATAGATTCCCGCAGATCGTCCGTGCCACCGGCTCCCACGGACGATATTGTTCTCGATTCCGTGCGCGTGGTCGTTGTTATGCTGTAAGAACCGTTCGTCTCACGATTTATATGGCTCATTTCAATCCTTAAATCATCGCGTAGAGAACAAATGAAATAATTAAGTAAATAAAAAAAAACTTCAAATAAAGTGATGAACATGTGCGTATGACAAGTTTTTAAGGCAAAAATAATTTGAGAAGTAAAGAAAGTGTGATTGTAAAAAAAAAAAAAAAAAATATTTGACGTAACTTTTGCTTTTTTTAACACGATGAAAAGCTGAAGAAGCTCATATGTTACCTTTCATGCGTGACAGGATCCACCTCGATCGTTGTCGTTTCCATATAGGATGGCTCGCTATGTTGCAAAAAGTCAGATTCTGCGACAACAAACGAGAACGAGTCAAACAACATTGCGCGGTCATTGCGTCGCGGACGAAAATTTTTGTTATTATTTTTCTGTTGCTGTGTTTTACATAGAGAAACAAGTACGAGTAGTCGTCATATCTCTCAATTTTACATCATGCCCAAAACAAAGGGGTAAAGACTAGACACATATAAAAAAAGTTACAACACCGCTAAAAAAAAAAAAAAAATAATAATAAAACGATCGACGATACATACTATAAATATATAACGCATTTTCACTCAACCAGCCAAAAAAATTATGTATGCAACCGTTTTGCTTTATCTCGAGTAAAAAACTCGTGACATCTGCGCGCGTGGTTTTGTTACCCTCACGCGCAGATGATATTTGCGTTTATATATTCGCGTCGTGTAAATTCTCTGGCGTCTGCCAGTGAGAGAGATTTTTTCTCTTCAACAAAATTCTTTTGCCATTAAACAAAATCAAATCGCACAATAAAGAGATCGCTCCGTGTCAAAAAAACATATCCGATAAATCGCGACACAACTGACAAGAAGGTAATTTTACTCGTTGTTATTTTTTTAATTTTTTATTTCACGAGAAATAATCACTTCTTGAATGTATTGCGATTCATCGGAAGAGACAACGAGCAGTCTCAGACGTGCGTCGATTCTGAATCTAAACAGCAAGATGCAACGGAGTTTTAGCAACAATCGAATATAGATCAATAGACTTTACGAAGTTTTTTCTATGTGTGTAGGACGTCAGTAATTTTTTTTTTTTTTTTAATTTATACGTTACTCGTGGTAGAATTTTGCTACGTTCTTTGTAAGAAGACGAGGCCTCGACGTTGTAACGGCGCTCGCGTTGAAAAACAAACGCTCGTTGACCTATGAGCGAATTAAGTTCGACGACCTTATTATTGAGCAACATTCTGAATACTTCTCGGTAATATACGATTGTGCTGCGCGCAGCGAGCTCGTGTGAAGCGCTGATAAAAGCCGCTGAACAAAAGCATGTAGCAAGTTAGTCGTAAGAGATGTAGGTATATACTCAACGTTCTCAGTAATAACAACAGAGAAGAATAATACTACGGTAAAAACTGAAAGCGTCGTGGCGGTCTCTCTTTTCGCGACGTCAAAATTATTTAATCCGACACACGTGACGAAACACGTGGAGTGAAATTTGGAAATATCGTGACACACGAAGAAAAACGGAGCAAAATCTCTCAAGAAGGAGAGTCGCGGAGTTATCAATTTTATAATAACGTTTTCAACACGCGCAAGATGTACTGTTTGGAGTTAAGATGTCGTCGAAAAATAAACTCAGGAAAAAAATTAATTTTTTCACAAAACCAAATAGCCGCAAGTGAAACATTTCCGTGTGATCTTTTGTGTTTTGACCGTAGTTTTTCTTTTTTTTTTTTTTTTTTTTTTTTTTTTTTTTCATGGGAGCCCATACTAACTACTTCAGTTAGTATTGTTAGACGAACGGTCAATATCATATTACATAGGTTGGATTATTATTGTCGACTCGGTTTAGAAATTAGATTCTACAAGGGATGTTAAGAGTTTTGCAGATTCTCTCTTTGAGAGAAGGCGACGCTTGAGGTTAATATTTGCATTTCACACGTTAACGGGAAGTGGATCGCAGACCTGGATCGTTAAAATTTTGCTCGATTAGCAAGCCGTTGCGATTCAGAAGAACAATCGCGAGCTCGCAAGATGGGAAGCTCTTCCGTTTCCGATTCTTCATCTTTATCGAGAATCAAAACCGACGAACGTTGTTTCCGACGAGTTCGTTCAAATGCGGACAGCATCGAATTCGAACTCGACTGGGGATCACGTAGTTGCGAGCGATTTGGAAATTGAGAAAGTAAGCTGTAAGTCGGTGCAACACAACACACTCGTCGTATATGTAAGTATAGAAACAAAAAAGGGCTCGCGAGATCATCGATCTGGTGCCGTTCGAGAGGTGGTTGATTCGGTGGTTGTTCTCGACAGAGAGAGAGAGAGAGAGAGTAAGCCATTCTCGCGCACACTTGTGCTTTAACGCACGTGTAAAGATATTTTACATATACAATAACACTTAGAGACTTACTTACATGACGATTCGCCTAACAATCCTAACGTGTGAGACTAAAAAAACACGACTGTTGGTCCCTCTACACTTTAGCTTTATCTTGAGTTGCTTATTGAGTCAGAAGACAGCTAGAAAGAGTAAGAGTGAACTAATAGGATGCTCAAAACTGAGAAAGAAGACAAAAATGGGAGAGAAAAAAAAAAGAAAAAGAGAGAAACAAGAGATCATATACGTATGTATAGAGGAGAGCTTCTCTTTTCGATTATAATATGGTACAAAAAAGTCACATGCAAACTAGGTGTAAAAAAAAAAAGAACACATCTTTCTAAAGTTTTCGGCGAGAGAAAACCGTCCCTGAACAACACACAGGGCGCCGCGCAAAACTATCGTTGCGATGAGCGCAAACTAAATGCATAGTGAGATGCAGTCATGCGGGGGTGTCAACAATCAAGAATCTCATGCAGACTGAACACTCGAGAAAAAAGAAAGCTTGCGGAACGAACGTTGTTCGCGAATTTTTACCTGTCCTCATCACTTCAAAATCGTCATTCTACGTGACGTAGTATTCGATATCGTATAAGAGACTAGACTCTGTACGAAGGAGTTCACGGTTTTCACAGGTGATGACACACGTCGCGCGTTTACAATCGCCAAGATTTGTAAACCGCCACTATTAAAATCAGCGTATTGCAACACACTTGACAGAAAATATCTTTTGACATAACAAAGTAATCTTCATTATTGCTGTTTTTAAATTGATTTCTCTACAAGGAAATACGCATATCTTCTGGGACATCGCATACTTTGTAAATGTCTTATCCATTTTTCGAATTATTGCACACAATCCCTATCTAATTTCTTCTTGAAAAAAAATGTGATATCTAAAAGAGAAACATTTTCTTGATTATCGATGTTTGAATTTTCACGCTCAAAAGCCGCGAGCAAGAAGAATCACTTGGCTATTTGTGAGTGAAGCTTCAAACATTAGCTAGAAAAATTTTCTGCGTCGTAAAAAAAACATATTATATAAAAAAAAAAAAAGACAAAACATACACAGTAAGAAAATTAAAATATAAATTTTACAACTTGTAGATGTTTTTCTCAACAAAGTTAGTACTTTAAAAAATACTTTTAAACAGAAAATATATAATATAAAATATAGTATAAAAATATATATAAAAAAATAAAATATATATAAAATATATATAAAAAATAATAATGTGAACGGTGGTCGTACCCGGCTTGCCTCGGGGCATTGTTAGACAGGGTGTGGATGACACGTTGAAACATTTGTGGTTCCAGAGCAAGTATAAGCGCTACTATAAGCACTAGCGCAGCGATGGCTATTCTCGTCCAACACGCGCAGCTGGATCTACCTGGCGTCTCCGTCCTAGTCTTCGCTTCTATCGCATTGCCTGAGCAAATCGATTTGTGTAACATATCGTTTTTTTTTTTTTTTTTTTGTTTCTGCCATTTAAACATTTATCAGTTGCCATGAGAGATTTTTTATCAAAAGGTTTTTTGTTCGATGAACTGACTGATTGATGACCACGTTTCCACCGCCGTGATTAGTACATTATGAACATGATGAACTTATGCAGTCCGAGCAGGTGTTTTTTTTTTGCGTTGTTCATTGCACGATGTGTCGCTCCGCAGATTCTTTGTTATTTTTTTTTTATTAGCATCGTTTTGAAACAGAAATTATTCGTGAAGAAAATTATTGTTCGCAATCTATTAAACACGGTTAGATCTGTCCTTCCCGTTTGTCGCTGACATAATATGTACTTTTTTTTTTTTTTTAAATCATCGACTGAGTCGCAAATGAGTTTCCGATGGAGAAAAAGTATGCTGAGTCCCAGAAAGCCCCTGATTTGTAAGAGAAATGTCATCCAAGAACCAACGAGATAAAAAAACAAGGAACGATAACATGTTATTTGTTGTCGAACATGTTCTCTGAAGAAAGCAAAAACATTTAATCGACCACCATTTACCACGCACATACACAATTTCCTCTGCAGCTCAATTCCCAATGGGTGAGGAACAACACCGCGCACTGCGGCGCAGACCGTAAAACAAATTGTTTTTCACAAGCTTTATTTTTCCTTGCGGGCCGTTGCTGTTTTTTCTTTATGCGCACGACGAGACATCGCGCGTGGTTATACAAGACACCGATTCTTACGCAAGAATCATAGATCATGCAATTCTCAAGCGAGTAGTTTTAAGAGAGTCGCCTCGTCTGAAACGAAGTCGAGTTTCAAACGGTTTAATACATCTAGAAAGCCAGAGATTCCTCGCAATCAAATAAGTTTTTTAATTGTTAATAACATCAGTTATTTTTTGATTAACTTTTAAAAAAAATTGAGCAAGTGTTTTTACAACAATTAGCAAAGAACCTCTAACTGTCTAGAACATTTGAATTTTCATCCCTGGAGCGACTGCACACTCAAAATAAAAATTTAAAAACTCGCGATCTCTCTCAATTAGTTTTTTGTCACTCCAGCGATGACTTCTGAAACCGGATCACGGATCCCATCACCAAAAGAAAAAAACATTAGCTTCCCATTGAATACACAAACATCGAACACGTGTCCTCGAGTTATACAACATCGTGCAACTACGGTGAAAAGTATGGAGGAGGGAAGGTGCGTGGCGAGTGCAAAAGAAAGCCGGAATTTCAACAACTAAAGCTCAACAACAACCGACAGGCATACACATATATTGTTGTTTTATTTTCAGGCTCGTTCGAGAGAGTGTCCGAGAGAGGTAATCGGTTTTACGAGAGAGAGAGAGAGAGAGAGAAAGGGAGGTTTCTCAGGGGAAGTATTTACATTGCTTACTTAGAAGGCTTAGCTGTGAGAGTGCGGTACCTTGGTCGTCCTCCAACGGGGACAGCTCCGCACCTTCGTGCAGTGCTACATCCGACCCGCTGGAACTGCCCAATGTACGCCTCTTGCTCGGGGAGGTACGTCTTCTAGGTTGGGGCGAACCGTCACTGTCGGTGTCGCTGTGCATTTCGTGTCTTGAGTTACCGCCGCTCTTGTTGTTGTTGTTGTTATTGTTGTTGCTGGAGGTAAACACGTCGGCGCCGCCGTTACCGGAGCTCGGCGACGTGTCTTGGGAATATTGCGCCCCGGTTTCCCACTGCTCGCTCGCCGCCCACGAGGCGGTCTCTCCGATCTCGCTCGACTTGATCAATCGTTCCTGAAGACTCTTCAAGGCGGCCTCCGCGTCCGCCGAGTAGCCGTCGCCGCCACCGTCGTCGCCGCTGCTGCTGGAAATCATCGTTCGCATCACTTTCTCGATCCTCTCGGATTCCGGCATCGCCACCTTCACGCGTTGCACGGTTGTGACCGTCTGCACCATACCGTCAGTCTCCGATTTGTCAGTTTTGCTTATCGCGGTGGTCGAAGAGTCCGAAGTACATTTGTCGCCGAAGTAAAAAATCTCGCTCGGCAGCGTGCTGGCGACCTGGTTTATTCTCTTCACAACCTCCTCGCGCGTCATCGGCTGCAGAGCGCTGTCCTCCGAAGTCAGAGTCACGGTCCTCACCGTTTCCACGACTCCGCCTGTCTTCAAGAGCTCCTCCAGTTTGTCCGGATCGAGCGACGAATCGTCACTCACTATCGTAGTGGTGGTAGTGGTTGTTCGTTGTATTTGTTCCACCGAAGGATCTGTTTTGGTACTCTTTACAGTCTTTATTACGCTCTCGTTGTCCGACTTGATCGTTTCACTCGCGCCCTTCGGCGACACGTTCTCTTCTACTGTTTCTTTGGTCAATTCTCCGTCTGTGTACTCTCTAGTGATATATTTGACGGTTTGTGAAACCGTTAGCGGAGCGATAATATGATCTTCCGAAAACTCGAGCGGAACGGACTCGGTCGATCTCACGATCGCCTCGCCGCTGGGACTGCGCGGGTCAGTTTTAACCGGGATCTTACTCTTCGGACTGCTCTTGCCCGACGATTGCGCTTCCTGCGTCGTCGACCTGCCGGCCGGCTGCTGCTCGACCGTTTTACGCATTCGCGTAACGTCAACGAGCTCCAGACGGAACTCGGGTTTAGTACTCGGCTTGGTGGTGGAGTGACGCGGGGCGGGAACAGGTTGCTTTGATGGAGCAGAAGTAGCATGCCTCTCTACAGTCCCATCAATTTCAGCCGAATCATGCCCTGACCCATCCAAAAGGACATGGACAAGAACAGGAACAAGGACATAAAGCACATTGATACACACTAAGAGAATTTCAACTCTAGCCCAGCCGCCAAAGTTGGCACCGGAAAAAAGATGTCAAAGACAGCGTGTCCGCGCCTTCGCATACGTACGTGTTACACGCGCATACACATCAATAAATGTAATAATAAAAGGAGAGACTCGCGCGCTGGTGCACACGCACTCACGCACGCACACACGTGCGTCAGTCAGGTGCGACAAGACCAGAGAGAGTCGGAGGGAGATGCGCCCTCGCGTGTGATGCGTGCGCGCCGTGCACCGCGGGTTTCACGTCAGCGTACGTTGGGGTTTTGTTTGTTTTTTTTTTTTTTTTTAGTTTTCAGTTAGTATCAATACTGCGAACAGGATTAGTCTGTTTATCGAAAAACGAAAAGAGTACACTCATTAAAAAAATAAATAAATAAAACGATGTCGAGTCGTGGAGCGCCTCGAGTCTTACTAAAACGTACCCATCCGCTGGGATTAACACCGAGATCGTTTCGATGACAACAAAATATACAGTACGCTATTGTCACAAATAAAAAACAAAATTGTTTTTTACATTAACTGTAAAATGTAGATTAATTGTTTTTTACATTAAAAAAATCAATAGATCTACTGTCTATAGATTCTCCTGTTATTTTAAGAGGAACTGTTTCCTCCGATTGCTTAAATCGCGCTTTTTAAACAAACTAGAACTACTCGATATATTATGTACACAAACTACGAGATATCGACGAGCAGCGAGATTTCGCGAACGCGAGAGATACGTCTTTCCTCCTCGCGTGTATTCAGATTAGTGAGAGAAAAAAAAAAGAGATCGGTAACTATTTAGTAAGAGACGTGCGCGCAGTATCAGTTAGTGTGAAAGCGTCGGCAGGTGCTATAACTATGGAAGATAAAGCTAAATATAAATGAGGGTACCAAAAAACAAGAGTCTGCTATTCGTTACTGCTCTTCGACCAAAAAGATGATGGAGATCGGACGCGCAACGTGAGATTCTTTGCTTGTGTTTGTTTTCTTTTTGTGTGTGTTTTTTTTTTACTCGAATAATAACTTCACGTTACCTGTTTTCGTCGCGGTGTATGCCTGCTCCGCCAGATTCTGGGCGCGCCTCGCCGCTTCCTCGGTCACGTCTGAAAATGTCACACAGATCGCAAATTGAATTGACATCGGGAAATCAGCGAACGCGACATTAAAAGCGGTGTGATTCAACAAAGATTAGAGATGATGAGAGATGATGAGTATTTTTTTTTTTTTTTTTTTTTTTTTTTTTGGCATACCTCGGTTCATGCTTCGCTATATAGTTGTGGTAACCCTGTTAATTCAAGATTATGAGACATATTACCGCACAAATCGTAATAACAAAACACGTGTGTGATCTCTATTGGTTGTTATTATATACATGTGTATATATATATATATATATATGTATATATATATGTATATATATGTATATTACGCTATAAAACGGAAAGAAAAGAAGAGAAAAATTGGTTGGCAAATAATATCCCGATTCAACTAAAGTCAACTAAGAAAATTCATATCCATCGTGGTAAGAGATTGCGTTTCGTAACATAAAACATAACGTCCTGGAATCATGCATTAAAAAAAACGAATGTTATTAAAATTATTATTATTACTGTTGTTAAGACGTAACTGAAAATAAATACAGCAAATTATTCTATTTGAACGTGGGCACACATATAGGTATATCGTATTTTTTTCTCATTACGCCGTTGCCGATGACGCGCGTCGTCATTTTCGACGAATGCGATCTCGACTTAAAAGACAGACACACACACACACACATACACGTTTTATATAAAAAACTGAGTGTGTGTCACAAACACGATCGTCAACAATATACCCACATCCGACACACAGGAGTAAATAAATTCAAAACCAACAAAATACGCAGAAAATTATAACACTAACAAGCGGTAGTATATCGAAATGTCTCTGATGATGATCGTTGCTCGTGATGATCGGCTCGTGAAAGAGCCGAGTGAGAAACGGCGAGTTTTTGATTAGTGAACTGGAAATATGGCAGAGATATTAGAGAATGTTAGACTTCATTATTACGTGAATACGATGAAGGTGCGTATATGACGTGAGAATATATAAAAATATATCTTTCTCTCTCTCTGTTTTTATTCTCTCGGATGTCATCGAGAGTAACTAGAGCGTAGATATAAAACTTAAGTTACAGAGAAGCGTCAACTTAATAATCATTAATCATGTTACACACAACTGGTATGTAATACATAATGTATAGATATATATATAGATATATATATATATATATATATATATATATATATATATATATATATATATATATAATATATATATATATATATATATATATAAGTATAAACGCAAGATTATTGCAAGATACCTTCGGTTCTACTGTCAGTGAACTCGGCGAGTAAACCGGGTGGTGGTGGAGTCGTTCGCACTGATTTTGTCACGACTGTAGTCGTAACGGATTGCCGTGTGCGAGGCTCGGGGTGCTCTATCATGGTAGTTACTGTCTCTACTACTCTACTACGCGAGGTATCTGAATCGTCCGGCGCGACCGCCTCCTTGCCCGGACTAGATTTTTTTTGTGGAATGCGAGATACTCTCTTAACCCTAACTGTCTCGGTTAAATGCTCGACGTCGCCCGACGACGTCTCCGGTTTGCCTGCTACCTCGGAACTACTACGAACAACTACCTCCTCCTCGACGTATTCGTTTGTCGCGGATGTTGGCTTTGCTTTCTCAACGACTCGTCTCGTTTCGGTTACTTTTGAAACAGATGGAGCATCTCTAGACGCGCCTTTCGTCGAGGAAGACGTTTTCTGAGCGACTTTCTTCTTCGCGTCCTCCACGGATTTGCTGGCCGCCAATTTCGGAGATTTCTCTCTCGCGTAATCGCTCTTAGTGCGAGCTTCTTCCGCGACCGCTTCTTGCTTGGTCTCTTCCAAAAAGTCCTTCATGTCGTCCGCCGCGCCTTCTACCGCGTGCTTCGCGCTCTTCACCACGCCCGATAGAAAACCGCCGGTCTTCTGCTTGGCCTTTTTGACGTCCTTTGCGGTCTTGTCCTTCGCGGATTCCGCGGCGTCCGCGATCGCGCCAACGCCAGCTGCCAGTTTCTCCTTTGCTAGCTTCGTGTCCTCTTTCGCTTCGCTCACGACGGTGTCTTTGGCACGTTTAGCCTTCTGCGTCGCGTCCTGACCGGCTGACTTAACTTTCTCGCCGGCCCGCGACACGCCTTGCTCGACCTTGGATCCTGCCGTCCTTGCAGTGGAAACTGTTTTCTCTTTTATACTCTTTACGCCGGAAAGACTCTTTTCTTTGACGTCTTTCGCGCCCTTCACCGCTTTATCCTTCGCGGTTTTAATCCCGTCGGCGGCTTTATCTTTTTTCTGTTCGAGTTCTTTCAGTCTCGTTGCCGCGGCTTCTTTGGCGAGCGCCTCTTCAGCGGCTGCTTCTTGCTTGGTTGTTTCCAGAAAATCTCTCACGTCGTCGGTAACTTCTTTCCCGGTTTGCTTCGCACTCTGAACGACGCCAGCGAGTAAACCGGTGCCCTTCTCCTTCGTCTTCTTCACGTCCTTTTCAAGTTTGCTCTTAGCCGTTTTAGCGCTATCTGCGACAGCATCGGCACTCGTCGCTAGCTTATCCTTCACCGCTCTTGTATCTTTCTCGATTTCCTTCTCGACACTTTTCTTAGCGTCCTTCACTTCGCGCGCAACGTCCGTGGCTTTGGATTCTACTTTTTCACCGATCTTTTTCGTTTCGGTCGCTAACTTGTCAGCCGCGGCCTTCGTCGTTTCCGCTGCCTGATCAGCTCCCTTGGAAATGCTATCTTTGACAGTGGCTGCCACATCTTCCGTGCGGCTTTTCACGCTGGTGACAATAGTATCTTTTTTCTGCTCGAGATCTTTCAATGCCGCCGCTTCTTTCGCACGAGCTTCCTCCAATTCCGCCTCTTGCTTCGTTTCGTCCCAGAATTCCTTGACGTCGTCTTTGGCGCTTCCGACGGTCTGTTTCGCGCTTTTAACTATTCCCGATAGAAAACCGGATCCTTTTTCTTTAGCCTTCTTTACTTCTTTACTTGCTTTATCTTTCGCGGTATCAGCAGCGTCAGCCACGACACCAACGCCGGTGGTTACTTTCTCTTTTATCACTTTTGCGTCGTCTTTAACTTCTTTAATAGCCACGTCCTTCGTGTCTGAAACTTTTTGCGCGATGTCTCGTGCGGTCGAATCTACTTTTTTCCCAGCTTCTTTCACATTCGACGTTACCTTATCTTTGGCGGTTTTAGCAGCGTCAGAAGCTTTCTGAACGTCTTCGGTAACTTTCTCAGTAATTTTGTCTTTCGTCTGTTTTACAGCTGTGACGGTTTTGTCTGCAGCGTCTTTTACTTCGGTAACAGTCCGATCGGTTGTATCTTTTACGCCGCTTACAACCGCGTCTTTCTTTTGCTCAAGATCCTTCAGACTAGCTGCCGCGGCTTCCTTGGCACGAGCTTCTTCCAATTCAGCTTCGTGTTTCGTCTCGTCCAAAAATTCTTTCACATCGTCCGTTGCACTTTCAACGGCATGTTTCGCGCTTTTGATTATACCCGATAAAAAGCCAGATCCCTTCTCCTTTGCTTTTTTCGCTTCCTTCGTCGCTTTATCCTTAGCCGTATCTGCAGTCTCCGCTAAAGCATCAGCTTTTGCCGCCAATTGTTCTTTAACTTGTTTTGCGTCTTCTTTCACTTCTTTTACGGCTGCATCCTTAGTGTTCTTAACTCCTTGCGCAGCATCTTTTGCGGCTTCACCGATTTTCTCGCCAATATTCTTCGTTTCTGTGGTCACTTTCTCAGCAGCTGCTTTCGTGGAGTCTGCGATCTTCCGAGCGTCTGTTGAAACTTCCTCTACAACTTTATCTTTTTTGTCTTTTGCTGCAGAAAGTGTTTTATCTTTCGCGTCTTTTACGTCAGCCTTGGTTTTATCTGCGGCTTCTTGAACTCCTGCAATAACAGCGTCTTTTTTGTCTTTTAAATCTTTAAGACTCGCGGCAGTTTCTTCTTGAATACGTTGCTTCTCCAATTCGGCTTCTTTTTTCGTTTCGTCCAAAAAGTCCTTGACGTCGTCAGTTGCTTCTTCGGCTGCGTGTTTTGCGCCTTTAAAAATGCCCGATAAGAAACCACCTGTTTTGTCTTTTGCTTTCTTCGCTTTATCTTTTGCAGTATCTGCGACCTCCGCCGCAGCATCAGTTCCTGCTGTAAGTTTGTCTTTCACGAGTTTTGCGTCTTCTTTCGCTTCTTTTACCGCCGCATCTTTAGTGTCTTTAATGCCTCGCGCAGCATCTTTCGTAGTTTCACCGATTTTCTCACCAATCTTCTTTGTTTCTGCGGTAACTTTTTCACTGGCCTCTTCCGTAGCGTCAGCAACTTTTTGAGCTTCTTTCGAAACGTCTTCGGCTAGCTTGTCTTTTTTATCTTTTACAGCAGCAACCGTTTTATCCTTCGCGTCTTTTACGTCGGCCACGGCTTTATCTGCAGTGTCTTGAATGCCAGTGACAATGGCATCTTTTTTATCCTTTGCCTCTTTGAATCCAGCACTAGCTTTTTCTTTGATACGTTCTTCTTCCAGTACGGCTTCTTTCTTTGTTTCGTCCAAAAAGTCTTTGACATCGTCAGCTGCGTCTTCTACTGCGTGTTTTGCTCCTTTAAATATGCCAGAGAAGAAACCACCTGTTTTGTCTTTTGCCTTCTTTGCTTCTTTCGTCGCTTTATCTTTCGCAGTATCCGCAGCCTCGGCTGCAGCATCAGCTCCTGCCGCCAATTTTTCTTTTACTATTTTTGCATCGTCTTTTACTTCTTTAACCGCCGCATCCTTAGTGTCCTTAACGCTTTGCGCAGCATCCTTTGCAGTTTCACCGATCTTCTCACCAACTTTCTTCGTTTCCGTAGCTACTTTCTCAGCAGCTGTTTTTGTGGAATCTGCGATCTTCCGAGCGTCCGTTGAAATTTCGTCTGAAATTTTATCTTTTTTGTCTTTTGCTGCAGAAAGTGTTTTATCCTTCGCGTCTTTTACGTCAGGTTTGGCTTTATCTATGGCTTCTTGAACTCCTGCAATAACAGCATCTTTTTTGTCTTTTGTCTCTTTAAGTCCCGCAGTGGCTTTTTCTTTCAGACGTTCTTCTTCCAATTCAGCTTCCTTCTTCGTCTCGTCCATAAAATCTTTCACGTCGTCCGCTGCATCTTCAACCGCATGTTTAGCGCCTTTAAAAATACCGGAGAAAAAACCACCTGCTTTGTCTTTAGCTTTCTTTGTTTCTTTATTTATTTTATCTTTAGCATCTCCTGCGCCGTCGGCTACATCTTCGACACCAGATGTTAATTTTTCTTTTACTACTTTTGAATCATCTTTTATTTCTTTAACAATTGTGTCTTTAGTGTCTGTAACTTTCTGCGAAATGTCTTTCGCTGTTGAATCTAGTTTTTTGTCAATTTCTTTCACTTCTGATGTTACCTTGTCTCTTGCAGCTTGCGCTTTGTCTTTAGCTTTATCAATGTCTCCGGATACTTTTTCGGTTATTCGGTCTGCTGCATCCTTCGTGGCTGTTACAGTTTTGTCCTTGACATCTATTACTTCAGAAACTGCTCGATCTGTTGTATCTTTTATATCCGTAACAAGAGTATCTTTTTTCTTTTCCAATTCTTTCAGTTCTGCGGACGTGGCTTCCTTTATTCGATCCTTCTCTATAGATGCATCTCGCTTCATTTCATTTAAAAATTTACTCATATCGTCGACTGTACTTCCCGCGCTGTGCTTCACTTCTTTAACAACACCAGTGATAAAATCAGTACCTTTATCCTTTGCTTTCTTTGCTTCACTAGCGAGTGTGTCTGTTGTTGCTTTAGTTTTATCCGCAACAGCTCCAGCTCCAGTCGTCACTTTATCTTTCGCTGTTTGAACGTCTTCTTTACCTTTCGTCACAATCGCATTTTTTTTCTCTTTAGCACTTTCTAAAAGATTTTGTCCAGCTAATTTTGTCTGATCACTCGCATCTTGTATGTCAGTAGCAACTTTATCGGTTTTGTCTTTAAGACTATCAACAGTTCTGTGGACGTCGTCAGATAATTTTTCAGCCATCTTATCCGATGAATCTTGAAGTGATGTTTTTGTTTTTTCCTTTATATCTTTTAAGCTGCTTATTGCACTATCTTTTTTGTCTTTCACTTTTTTCAATTTTGATTCCGTCGTTTCTCTGACGCGTTCTTCCTCTGCTATCGCTCCTTTCTTAACGTCATCTGCTATTTCTTTCGCGTCAGCAGAGACATCATCTGCTGCATGTTTCGCACCTTTAAAGATGCCGGAGAAAAATCCACCTGCTTTGTCTTTTGCTTTTTTTGCTTCTTTCGTCGCTTTATCTTTAGCCGTGTCTGCAGCCTCCGCCGCAGCATAAGCTCCAGCTGCGACTTTTTCTTTCACTATCTTGGCGTCATCTTTCACTTCTTTCACGGCTGCATCTTTAGTATCTTCAACGCCTTGCGCGACATCCTTTGCGGCGTCACTTATTTTCTCATCAACTTTCTTCGTTTCTGCAGTAACTTTTTCACTGGCTTTTTTCGTAGTGTCAGACAGTTTTTGAGTTTCTTTCGAAACGTCTTCGGCAAGCTTATCTTTTTTATCTTTTACAGCTGCAACAGTTTTCTCTTTTGCGTCTTTTGCGTCGGCCACGGCTTTGTCTGCAGCGTGATGGATTCCGGAAACAGCATCGTCTTTCTTGTCTTTCAAATCTTTGAGACCAGCAACAACTGCATCTTTAGCACGTTCTCTTTCTAAAGAAGCTTCTCTCTTTGTTTCATCCAAGAATTCTTTAACATCATCAGCTGCATCTTCCGCTGTGTGTTTTGCGCCTTTAAAAATGCCAGAAAAAAAACCACCAGCTTTCTCCTTTGCTTTCTTTGCTTCTTTCTTCGCTTTATCTTTTGCAGTATCCGCAGCATCCGCCGCAGCATCAGTTTCTGCTGCCAATTTTTCTTTCACTTGTTTTGCGTCTTCTTTTACTTCTTTCACGGCTGCATCTTTAGTGTCTTTAACGTCTTGAGCAATATCTTTTGCAGCGTCACTTATTTTCTCACCAATCTTCTTCGTTTCCGTGGCAACTTTTTCACTGGTGTCTTTTGTAACATCGGCAACTTTGTGAGCTTTTTCAGAAACGCCTTCGACAATCTTATCTTTTTTATCCTTTACAGACGCAACTGTTTTATCTTTTGCGTCTTTTACGTCGGCTACGGCTTTGTCAGTGACATCTTGTATTCCGGCCACAGCATCGTCTTTTTTGACTTTCAAATCCTTGAGACCCGCAGTAACTGAATCTCTAGCACGCTCTTTTTCTAAGGATGCTTCTCTCTTTGTCTCGTCCAAAAAGTCTTTAACATCATCAGCTGCTTCTTCTGTTGCGTGTTTTGCGCCTTTAAAAATGCCCGATAAGAAACCACCTGTGAAAAGAATCCACCTGTTTTGTCTTTTGCTTTCTTTGTTTCTTTCGTTGCTTTATCTTTTGCGGTATCCGCAGCTTCTTCCGCAGCTTCAGCTCCTGCTGCCAATTTTTCTTTCACAAGTTTCGCGTCTTCTCTCACTTCTTTAATAGCTGCGTCTTTAGTATCCTTAACGTCTTGCGCAACATCTTTTGCAGCGTCACCAATTTTCTCGCCGATTTTCTTTGTTTCTGTAGTGACTTTTTCAGTAGTTTCTTTTGTAACATCGGCAACTTTGTGAGCTCCTTCCGATATGCCTTCGACAAGCTTATCTTTTTTATCTTT
>QVOB01016577.1:0-17544 GCA_014839585.1 Pseudomyrmex concolor
AATTGCACGCATATTATCATCACTTCTTCTATTTTTTCTGCTCTATGCGGCATAAAACCCAGCGCGGCTCAAATCCCGCAGTTACCTTAGTCAAATATAAGAAAGAGTCGAAGGAATAAGATGATGGTCAAAAGAAGTTTTAATATTTCTGTTATATCAGTTTTAATGATTCTTTTGACCATCATTTTATTTCTTTGACTCTTTTTCTATGGCTGCGTTTCAATATTCACTGCCAGTACTAAAAATCTATACGTCACATGTGCTATAGATTTCCAGTACTGGCAATAAATATCGGAACGTAGCCTATATTTGACTATTTATTTATCGTTAAAACATGTTAATTGTGAGTCACACTAAGAATCCCACTGAAGAAGATTCGAAAATACAGTCGAAACGTTTGAGTATCAGTTGTCTTAATCATTAAATCATTGCAAAATCATCCTGCATTCTATTCGGTATCGCATTATCTGACAAATCAAGATTTTTCAACGCCAAACCGAGGCTTTTCTTCCATAATATCAACAGACAATTTAATTCTCGATATATCTGCGAATATAATTCAGTTCAGGTATGGAAGTCGGGAAATGAACGAGTTGCGAAACTGTTTCCTTACGGCAAAGTAATAATAATAACATACGCGCTGCACCTTCATAGTCTCACACTCGCTTTCGATTTCGATACGCGAACTCTCTTCGAGAATTTTGTTACATACGAGGCGGCGCGGGGGCGCAGCGCGCGAAACTTTCGCCGGCGCGCAAACTTGCGAGTTTGTCTCTCTCGCGAGTCGCGCGAGATAGCGCATTCTTATACGAACGAATTTTCGTCTCAAAATTCAATAAACCGCGCGACAGTCTTTCGGGAAATTATTCCGCGATACAATTTTGCACAAGTTCTCCGTTCGCAGAGCAACGCAACTCCTCCTCCCCTACACAGTTTTGCGCGCGCATTGTTTCTTGCTGCATATAAATTTAATTTAATTTAATCTCGTCCCGGTGGTGTAACAATCAGCGCGTCGCGATAATACGACGGGATTCATCTCGTGAATGTTCCCGTGCGTATAATAAAATGGCATCCTTATGTTATTGTTATTATAAACTACCTCGACGCGAGAGAGACTCCCCCCCTTCCCTCTCCTCTCCTGTCATTGCGCACGCGAGATCGTTGGAACTGTTGACGGAAATAATACTCGAAATGTCGAGGAAAACGCGCGCGCATACACATACACACACGCGCACGCCAGATTTTAGTCACTGCGACGAAGTGAAGAAACCTAGTTTTAGTCGGACACGCCGGATCAGCGTCACACGCGGCCGCTTATTCGTTAAATCAAGTTCGCGCGTAGCGCGAAGTCATGTTTTATTTTTTGCGAAAACGCCGCGCGGATGATTTCGCGGTGATAAAGTTAACAACGAAGAGAAACTTCAAAATTTCAAGGATTAAAATCTAAACCTGGTTAATTCGACGATCGCACAAATTCGCTCTTTTTCAAAAAGAATTTTATTCTTTTTTTTTTTTTTTTGTATACAACGCACGGTATTTAGTTTCTTCGAGATTTCAATACTTTGTGTACTTACAAGCAAATATCTCTGAGAGAGTTCACCTTATTATTATATTTTAATATAAGTTTTCAATTATCTCTTCAATTAAAACTTCGAAAATCAAATTCCACGTATAAATAGAATAATATCGGAAAATATTTCCCTTCCAAGTTTTCGTTCATTTTCTTGGAAAATTGAATTTCAAACACTTATTTCACAAGATCCGTAATTTGGCAAAATAATACAAAACCGCCGTATGTTTTACTTTTATAGTACCGCGATCCCGTTTGTACGTTTATTAAAAACAAAAATAGTTTTCGCATGCGCATATGTTAAAAACGTGAAAATAAGAAAATAATCTGGAGTCTATTTCTATTCAAAGTTGCCGATTGACAAACGAAATAGTTTGAACAGAGAGAGAAAGAGAGAGAGAGAGAGAGAGAAAGAGTGAGCATTAAAAGAGCATCGAGCTGCGAAAAAAGAGTCTTTTTAGAGAAGCGTAAATTATTTGAAGCTACCGCAGAGAGAGATGGCGATGAAAGCCGGAAGCTCAAAAGCGCCTGCCTTGGTCGCCTTTCAATACGTGACACATGGCGAAGCTTCAGATTATCCTCGTGTCTAACAGCCACGTAGAATATCGAGTGACAAGATTTGATCTTCGTCGTCATCGGAGATCAATTCCACGAGCCGCGTTCTTCCGAGAGAAAATCATTTGCCATCTTAACGACAGTTCTAAATACACACGCGTGTTTATAGTTACGTTGTGCGTGTAGTAGAAGTCAATTGAAGTCAAATTTATTCAAATTAAAATTCCACTTATTTTTTTGCGAACGACTGTAAAGGCTTTGTTTTAATTCAATTAATGTATGTAATTAATTAAATTAATGTATTTTTTTTTATATTTATATAGTATGTCTATGTTACCTGTTATTTTGATTCGTGGGTTTTGCCGGCGTGCACTGAGCAGTCTTTATGACTAGAGCTAGGTGCGCATACATATTTACTTATTTTGTATTTGTCATTCTTTATAACAAATATTTTTCATATTTTTACTTTGTTTTTTTTAATTTTATATATCATTGTATTATAAACAGTGCTGAAGAATTCAATACGAATTATATCTAACAAAATTAGAGAAAAGGTCAATCGCGAGCAAGAAAAGATGTATAAAAATATATTTAACATAACGATATAACTCATACATTTAAAAAAATATAACTTGTCATAACGAATATAATCTCAGACACATTTTATTATCATTGTAACTCAGAAAGTGACGAAATTTTGTGCGACCATCATAATAGAAGAGAGAATCTTGGCCTCACTTCTCTCTGTTGCACTCTCGTGCGAATTGTAGAGTGGCGACAAAGGACCTACGATTTTAGGTGGGCTCTGAACCACCGCGAAAGTGTACACGAACAATTTACAGAAATTTTATGGAAATTTCTGAGATATTCGCTTCGATGATTCGGCTTACCGGAGAGAAAGAGAGCGATCCATGAAAATTCGAACGCGACCGGATTCAAACCTGAGGTCTTTCGATTACCGAGTCTCCTACGGACCGGCTGAGCTACAGGTCGCTCCAACGAATTGTCTAACAATTTGTGAAATTTAATTATTGTACTGTTTTACTCACGGTTTACGCATTTTTTACTTTCTATGTATTTCTTGTAATTAGACAGTTAAACAGTATGGTTTCAGCTCGGTTGACGATGATCTAAATAGGATAAACTATGTAGTAAGTGACCGCTTACCAATAAATGACCACAACAATGTAAATTATAGGCTTAAAAATTATTAAATGTTTATAACCAAAGTTTACTTGTCTTTTAGAAGTTCTTATTTTCGTTTAACGGTGATGCAAACAGTAAGAAATCAAATTCTTAAAAATAAATATGGGTGTGTGCGATCATTTACTGGATTTTTATGCTTGTTACACTTTATAATTAATTTATAATTACTTACATTACAAAAAAGTAATTACTTTTATAAATATCTAAAAAACATTAATTATAAATGTAATTTTAACAGTTGTTTTATTGTTATAAGTAAATTTATTCAAGGATTATCCCTAAACGTATATAGATTCAACAAAATTCGGTCATTTACTAGTTACATTATACAGATCGAAACGTTTCGAATTTGATGTAAACTTTGACTTTTACACATCACTGTGTTTTAGCTCCTTGAGTTTATTTTAATTTTGATTTTTGAATTCTTGAATTTTTGGAACTCATTTTAAATTAATGCAAGCAAATTTCACAATACAAAATTAAAGCGTTT
The DNA here is from genome assembly GCA_014839585.1 of Pseudomyrmex concolor. Lineage (NCBI taxonomy): Eukaryota > Metazoa > Arthropoda > Insecta > Hymenoptera > Formicidae > Pseudomyrmex > Pseudomyrmex concolor. Next base: position 3,822 of record QVOB01016577.1, read on the forward strand.
TTAATAATTTTTAATAATTACCGTCATTAACTTACTTTTTAAATTTTATCTGCAATTAAGGAACTTTGAATTTTACACAACACTGTGTTTTAGCTCCTTGAGTTTAATTTAATTTTCATTTTTGAATTCTTGAATTTTTGAAGCTGATTTTAATTAAACTAATGCAAGCAAATTTCGCGATACAAAATTAAAGCGAATTTTTAATAATTACCGTCATTATCTTACTTGTTAAGTTTTATCTGCTTTTAAGGAAAAGCTTAAGGAAAAACGAGAAATAAGTAGACACGGAAAGTAGAGAAAAAGTGACAAAGAGAAAGATTAATTAAAGAATAACATTTTAAAATAATTTACAATTTTAAAAAAATTTTGTTTTTCACGTTAACACACACACATCGTTGAAAATATCGTCTGGCTCGCGATTCCTGGACAAGGAAATAAATTACTATTCGTAAATCCTTCAATTTCAAATGCTCACAAGCGAAACGCGCGAATAAGAACGCGCAAATAAGGTTCTTTTCGTCGTAGGATTATGCCGTGGCTAATATCAAAAGTTCGCCATGTTCTTCCATAAGGCTTTTAGCCTCTCATTTCCATCACACACATCTTCCCGTCATCCGAAAGTCATTAGAACGTGCGACAGTGTTTTTCTTTTTTTTCCACGAGCGAAAATCGCTCTCTTTTGTGTTCCACGCAGCAAAGAAGCCGCAGAATTTATATTTCTTAATTTTATCTCCTTTCTCCTTCGTTTTTTTTGCGCTCGCTTGCTCGCAAGAAGTTGTAAAAATGTAGCGAGTTTCTCGTGTCACGAGAAGATAGCGTTGCGCGGTGGTATCTTGTTTTCGGTAAAAACTTTATTACGTATTTATATACACAGTGTTTTTTTTAACGTACGTGCTTATATACGCGCGCGATTCTCTCCCGGCACATCATCTTTTCTGCTTCTCTGCGTATTTTCGTTGGCGGAGAAACATTTTCGTTACACGCCTCCGAAGAGTCACTAATTGTATTGTCTGTTCCGTTGTCTTTTCTCGCTGATGTTTATTCACACCATTTGCTTGATGAAAATTACCATAATCGCTCAAGGGATAGGTCGGGTAATAAGAGAGAAAAGGAAAGGATTTCTTTCTCCTCTGGATGTGCGCAAGCTAATCCGTCAGAGGATCTAATCAACCGGGTCGCATGTCTGTTTCCAAATAATAATAAGCGACCAAAAATCCAACCTTTTGTGTTATAACATTATTCTACGTCCCGGGATAAAATCCTCTCGGGAAGAGAACGCGCAAATTCCTCTCAGATGATGTAACGAGCTTGATTAAAACTACAACGCGCGCGTTGTTAGCTCTTTCGCGCGAAGAAAAATTAATTGCAGCTACTTGCCTTAATTAAGAGGAAAGAATTATTTTTTAAGCGAAAAGAAATATCTGCGGAAATTATTTTTCCGGAAAAATATTTTTTGTTTTCTTTTAACAATTTTTCACTTTGCATGAAAAATTTCTCGTTCAAACTCTCGAACGCGTTTGCCTACTGTCGTTAATTGTTCGATTTACAAAAAAACATACAAACAAAAATAGAGAAACGTCGACGCGACGTTTATAATTATGATATATACGCGAATAAAAATCGCATCAACGACGCGCTGCGCGTTACAGAGATGGATGAGATCTCTGTCTCCCTCCCCTCGATTGTCCATACATAATTTTTCGAGAATTATTTAACGGGAGTTATCCGACACGCTGTTTGAAGAGACGAGCTTCTTATACGTGGCAAGAAGTCTCGGGGTAAAACACACTCTCCTGGACGAGAACGTATCGCTTTCGCTTCCCTCTCTCTCTCTCTCTCTCTCTCTCTCTCTCTCTCTCTCTCTTTTTGCCAAGCTTGATTACCGTCCAACACCTAATCTCGCTCCTCTACCTCGACAAAACAAATGACGCTCGTTATATATTCGGCTCGAGAGTAAAATCAAAACGCGCAATGATGCTTTTTCGAAAAAAAATCGAAGAGAAGAGATTGACGGATTTTAACTGCCAAAAAATACAAGAACCTTTTCGGTGGAAAATAAGAATTTATTGCCTCTCGTAAAAGAGCGAGAGCCATGTTTCTAAAAAAAAAAAGAAAAAAATACTTGATCTGCATAATGAGCCTTTTCTTACACGAAATTTTTTATTGAAAAAGGAAATTGTTTTGCATAAAAAAACTCTTTATGCATTAAAATTGTAAAGAAAAAAACGAACTCTTGTGCGAGAGAAGCTTGATTCTATAAATAAAACATTATCTTTTTTACAACCAATACCAACGAGCTTGTAATAAACTTTTACACACACGCGTGAAATTTCTCTCTTGTGTGTGTTTCAATGAATAATAAAACCTGTGTCTAATGATTCTGTGTTGCATATAAATTCTTCAATTAACAACCGCTGAAATTCTGATATAAACGGTCGAAGTCGTGCTATAAAAAGCAAGGTAATCGATTGGGAAAATACGGAAAAGACACAAAAATAGAAATGCACAAAAAAATTCTTCGCTTACATATATACACAGAGAGAACGGTTTCTTTAGATTTAACAAATTTCCAATGAAATTATTCCAATGAAATAATTTCTTTGGATTTAACAAGATTTATAAAGCCCCGAGCGGAATAAATATACGGGAAGGAACAATCGGCGTGGTGCAGAAAATATGAATATTCCATGGGGATAATGAAAAACGCATACGCAGAGAGAGAGAGAGAGAGAGAGAGAGAGAAACGCGTGACCTATTTTGCAAAAAAAAAGAGGTTCCGCTTACAGTTCTGCCAGATGCGACCGTATTAGCGGATAACCAAGTCAATAAAGCCATGTCACATACCACACAACTGTCATGTCGTAAAGAAAGAAGAGAGAAAAAGAGGGAAGAAAAACGGCGCTGCGCTGATACATACAATTAAAGAAAGAGAGAGAGAGAGAGAAATTTTATCTTAAATCGATTGATTATATTCTCGGAAATTCAAATTTTTAATAGACATTTCTGTCTGGTTTAGTTTTAATGATGCGCGCGGAATTGATTGTGTCAGATCAACTCCACAGCATTTGCGAATAATATCAAAATGTCTCGAACTTGCACAAAAAATCTACTGCATAAAGTAAATTAAAACTATATCCTTGAATTAGAAAGTTGCATTCAATTCCACGACCAAAATAAACAATGACAGAAGAAAACAATTACATCTTGCGGAAACGCGCAGAGAGCGAGAGCGAGAGAGAGAGAGAGAGAGAGAAAGAGAGAGAGAAAGATGTGTAATGAGCTTCTTCTAATGAAGCAATTAGCCTACCCGTTAAAAGCAGCTCTCTCTCTCGCGCGCGCGCGCGCTAGTCGACTCCGCGAGGACCGCACGACGTATCAATTAATCTGCATTATCGGCTCGGCTGTCGTCGTCATATCCACGATGTGCGCTTCCCCCGAACATGCTGGAGGAACAAAGCTCTCTGACGTTCGCTCTCCCGAAAACCCGGTATTGACGTTAACATTGTGTTGAGCAGAACTCGGCGTTTAGCGAGCGCTTTGCGCTTATTGTCTGCGATTGGCCTTTTCCTATCAATCTATTCGAAATATCAAAGTATATGCCAATGACACTGGCAATAATATCGCAAAGTACTTGCTGAAGCGCTGAGTTTTGCTAAACCCAATTTTTACCTAAAAAGCTAAATAAAACAATGATCACGCGTGGTTTTCTTTTTTTGCCAGAAAAATAATAAATTTCTTATCTACCTTCGAACTGCATATTGAAACATATAGACGAGTAACGGACATAAATTGTGAACGAAACGAAAGTCGAACAAAGTGCTCTCACCCGGCGAAATTCCCCCAGCGCGTTACGCGAGAAGATATAGAATGACCAGAATGAGCTTAGAAAGCGCAGCACGATTTATGGCGGTGGCACAGTTACCGATAATACCTTCGTACGAGAATAAATTGATTTGCGGTCGTAAAAATATCCACACCCGACTGTGAGAGGTTTCTCGCTAATTAAAGGGCCGTCTGCGAACCAGAACCTAAACGATACGACGACGACGACGACGACAGAGCCGCCGAGTGTGTAAAAGCAAATATAATACATACATAAGCCCTCTCTTATCCTCCGCGTATCTATCGATTAATTTCCGTTCGAGCACGTGTATCCGCACAGAATCTCATCGGCGCGACGAGATGTGGTTAAAAAACTGTAATTGTCCTCGATAAAGGCCGTCGACTTGACTGCACGACTCCGCGCGCAGGGCGTTCGTGTCTCTCTCTCCTCTTCCACCCCTGTGACGCAGGGCTCGCGCCTCTCTCTCTCTCAAGAAACGGTTAAGTAGTGCGCGTCCCTTCTTTGTTATTTACATAAGAAGCAATAAACGGAAAGCCAATATACCGGGTGTTCTGCAAATCGAAACGCTTCCATTTTAAAATTACACGCGGATTTTGGAATTTTGTTTTCCGTCGGGAAAATATTTTCAAACGTGAAAAATCTCACGATTCTATTTCACACTTCACGTGTTATAAATTTTGTTTTCAAATATTTTTCTTAAAAACAAAGATTTCTCTTTTAAAATTAATCACACACACGGCTTTCGTATTTTCTCGCGTGTTCCATGACAAACCTAATATCCTCGAGAACACATTCCGCTTTGCAAAACGTGTTAAAAGCTTTTGCAATACGTCGCGTTCTGTGTCTCTCCGCGACGAACAAACGTAGCGCGTCGCGGAAAATTGCGCGCCACACGATATCCGAACGAGAATGAATGTTTTGCATCGATGTTTTTTTGACGATCATGAAATATTCCAAACACAAAACGAGATTTTAATAGAAACATGAAAACATTTTGACGCGCCGCTGGTATAATCTCTAGTTTTTTTTTTTTTTTTTACTCGCGCAAATAAATATTTATCGCGATGACACAAACAAATCCTAGAATGCAAAATTGGGACAGGCTGTTAACCGATATTAAGTAAATAAAATGCGTAATATTGCACAGTTCGCGTTCCCGTTTTATCTGTGCGGTCGTTTTGTTTTTGAAACTGCCGCCGCGCGACTCGCAAGATAACGTGTCGCCGTATCAATGCGCGTATTTAACATTTTTTAAACAATAGCGTGCGTAATCGCAATGTAAAAAACCTGTGCGAAGTACGAAATGATGAAAATTTTAAAGCGCATTGCATTACACGCGATATCGTTTGCGCGAAAAATTGTTGCAAGAACTAGCGACGTGGTAAAACCACACACGACGTAAAAAAAAAAAAAAACAAAGTGAGAGAGATGACGAACGCTTTTGTGTTTGATACCCCGGCACTCGGGGCTGCATCATCAACGTCGACCGCTGAATATGGCGTAATAAAGAAAACGAGAAGCGAAAGAACGGTTTCTTCATGAAGATGAGAGCAAAACATTCGCGAACCCGCCCTAATCCTTAGCAAGAGATATCACAGCGCGAGAATGTAAGTCGCCATAAAAGCGGTCGTTACGATGAAACGAAGCAAGAAGCCGCCGCGCACTCCGGTAATGTACGGTAGTTGCTCACACACACACAAACACACGCGCGCGCGCGCGAGAGAGAGAGCGTGTCCAATCACCACGTACACGGGATGTAACACACGTTGCAGCACGAGGAGCTCGCCTCAAAGGTGGATTTTAATTTGAAATCGAGTTTTTTCTTCGGAGAAAATTGAATTTCGCCTCCGCGCGCACATAGTCTCATTATATACTTCCCTCGTTAATACATCTCTATTTTGGCCTAATGTCTCAAATACATATTTCGTGCATGCGAGACAAAACGTATATCGATACGCGGAATATTAACTCGAGCGAGGTCTTGAACACGATACGAGAAAAAACCAGAGAAATGGAAATATTTTCTTACGTATTTTTCTTTACGCAGCATTTTCAAGGAAAAGCTGTTTGAAGAAATGGCTGTGCGTTACTCGGCGAGTAACAAATCCAACGTACGTGATGCGAATGTCGAGATAAGGTTTATTTCCTCAGACGCACGCGTTGCGCGCTGTTAAATTATTTAAAAGCCAAATAATTTTACCATCAAGATATAAAAAAAATACATATAAAAAAATCATGAATATTTTAAGTCCGGTCGTGTCTCATCTCGCACATATTATCTTTTTCAATTTATTAATCAAGTTTAAACAATTTTAATATAATTGCGATAATTTTTTATATCATCCGTATAATATTATATCATTTTTAAATTCTTCATCAAAGTGAATTGAATTACACAGTATATGAGACAATTGTATAAAAGACTTCTCAGCGGTCAAAACTTGTTTGTTTCGATAACATCAATAGCGCTATCGATACTTCAAAATAATGAGACACCGAAGAGGAGCAACTCAATACAGCTTGTAACATTAATTCGCAAAGTCATTGGCGTGTACTACTGCAATGCGGAGATTTTGCGATTTTTAGTCACGCCAAATTCTCCGAGAGAAAAAAAGTGAAAATGCGATGAATGCGCGGGGACTCGACGCGGTCTCCAAACACCTGTCATCGAACAATCAGCGGTTTCGAAATTTCGGTTTCGCTTGTGTGCAACGCGAAACACACACACACACACACACACACACACACATAGAGACGAGAATTTTATTTACACCACCGTCAATCGCAAATGCGCGACAGACATTATCCGCGAATATCCGTTTCGAACGCTTGTTCGCTATTGACAGTTTCTATAAAACATTTTCCGCAACTACACTATTCTGTGTATCGTGTTTTTATTGTATATTGTGTTTTTTTTGTTTTGTTTTCGAAATGAGAATATATGGTACATGACATGCGTTTTCCAATGTAGATGCGACACGGAACAATTTGCGAAATAAACCAATATATAAATGATGAAAGGCAAAGCAACAACAATGAAAATGTTCTCTCTCTCTATATATATATATATAATGGAAAAGACACAAACATTAACATTAATTTCTCAATTTGAAATTAAAAAATTAATATAAAATAATAAAAACAATGTTATATAAAAATAATAATATACAATGCAATAAAAAAAAGATACAATATTCTCTCTGTATATGTTTTACAAAATTTCCATTTATTTATGCGACAGGTTCAATCAAAAAGATTTTTTGCACGCGCGCGCGCACGACCGTAGGTACTTCAGTTTGGATTACTTCGCGTCGCGAGATCACCGGATACATTCACTTGACACATATCTGATAAGAGAATCGCCCGGATATTTCATATCCGCGTGTAGTAAAACTACAAGAGCTTGTCTGCTCCTCCTTTTCACCCTAAAAACGCCCGTCATCACGTGAAAAACCACCGCGCCACGTGGTGGTTTTCAGCACGGCCAATCCTCTCTCTCTCTCCCTCTCTCTTTCGTGATTTTTCGCACACGCCACATGTATGTCACGGTCGGCTAATCGTTGAATCGCAGACGCGCCAACAGACTCTTATTGTTAAAAAATCCTTGGGCAACAAAGCCCCGACGTAATCGATAAAACCGGAGTGTGGGAAAAACGAGGCACCACCATCACTATCACGTATTTCACGTCTCTCCTCGACGCACTCCGTTGCATCAAGCTGACGGAGAAAATGCTCGTATAATGCAACAATGCAACAACGTGCTTTGTTTCCGGATCGAAGACGTGTACAACAATAATAATAAACAGCCGCGAATGACGCTGCTAAAAATATACCAGTGTTTTTTCACTTTTCGCGCTAAGTGAAATTCTTTACGAAATTAAAAATTTGCCCGACAAAAGTCGCCCGCGTGCTTATATTCTTATTATATAAAGTTTGTTTTTATTTTATTTGTTGTTTTTTTATGATCGGAAGTGCAATACGTTTTTTTGATTTTTTTCGCGAGAAAAAATACTCCTCCGATATTTGTCTTCAGACGGAGACTATAGGATTTCAGCAAACTCCGAACGTATAACTCCGCTAACGGCGTACTTGCGAAAAATGGAGCAATGGTATTTAACGGGGTTAAAAGAATCGTACATAGAACGTCGTTTAGGGAAAACTTACGTTTCCATAAATTACACTAGATCCCTACAATCTTCGCGAACCATTATCTGAGATCGAGAGGGTAGGGGAGGGTGCGCGCGAGGGAAGACGTTAGGACAAAAGTTCAGGTCGCGGCTTTAATTCGCAGAGGAGAACAAGAGAGCGAGAGAAGACAAATGTGTAAAGACTCGCTTCATTGATTGGATTTTGTTTTGTTCTAGCGCGCCGAAAGAAGCAACTTGATATCTTCGTGCTCCATTATCGTAGGCCGTCGGCGTCGTGTCATTTTCGTGTTTAATTAATACCCACTCAATGGATCTGACCGAGACTCTCTCGTTGGACTTTGTGCGAGATCGGTGATACAAAACCCACGCGTTCACTTTTCGCATGAGAGAAAAAGAGAAAGAGAAAAAGAGAGAGAGAGAGAGAGAGAGAGAGAGAGAGAGAGAAACAATCTTGGCTGATTGTGAAACTTCATCTCCAAGTCGCGACGTAAAAGCTCAAAGAGACAAAAAACTTGTTCTTTGAGGGAAGCTAATCGAATAATGCGATCGCGATGTTACTTGCAGACATATATACGACAAATCTTTTCGTTTCTAGTTCGCGTCTGGCAAGTTTGTTTCGTCAGTCGTTTATTGTAATTTCTGGAATAAACAAATAGCAATTTTCGTTCGTCTGAGAAAGCGTCACAAATACAAAAAAAAAAAAAAAAAAAAAAAATTTGCGAAGTATATAAATTTTCTTCTTCTCCTAGAAGTATAATATTCTTCATCGCGAAATTATACTCTCGTAATCGATAGCGAATCGGAAAGATCCGGATATGCGATAGCGTGAATTACCCCTCCAAGTATTCGAGCCAAATTCGAGACAAGTAATGGCGCGATCTTTCTTGGGAGAAATGCGATCCACGAGAGAGAGAGAAAGAGAGAGAGAGAGAATACCGATTGTATTTCCACTTCTATTTCCATGTGTCGTGCATAGAAGCAGCGCGCGAAGATTTTCGCACGCGCGAAGCTTTTTGGCATATTTCATATGACAATCGAATTTCAAGTTCGAATTTCTCTCCAACTCTCTATCTCTCTGTTTCTCTCTCTCTCTCTCTCTCTCTCTCTCTCTCTCTTTCTCTCTCTCTCTCTCTCTCTCTCTGTTAGTTTCTCTCTTATGTTAGTTATCTCGGGATAAATCTCCGGGGGATTGTCCCACGAATCGGAAGATCCGTCACGAGAATCACTTTACTCTGCAGAATCCGTAGAACACCTCTGGACCATAGACCGACGCATCCCGGACCGTTGGTCGTGATTTACGCTATGCTCGTAAATCGTGTCTCTCTCTGAATCGACCAAAACTTTGGGTCGACTTGTAGATTCCGAGAAAATTTTCCGCACTTTTGGCAATTATATTAGTTACCACGTCTTACAATGTTAAAAACTTCGCGGCAATCTAGTTTCAATCGCATTGTTGTGCGCATTTCTCGTTTCTGTAAAATATCCCATTTTTCTTCGTTGAAATTTCGCGAAAAAAATTTAAACAAAGCCTCATTATGTACAAAATTTTTTTCTCTGAAAAAAATCACAGAATCATTATCGCAGTATATTCACGCGTAATGTTAATTATTAAAATATCAAAATATTTTTCTACCCTGAAAAATTATGGAAATTCTTCATGATATTTCTATTTGAAGATAAGGTAAAAATAAAACGCATGAAAAAAACGATATCAACGCGGATATATTTGACACGTTCAAAAAAAAAAAAAAAAAAAATGTCAAATATATATTTCCGAGTGATTATTTCAACGTATTGATATCGTTCATTTTGTACGTTTTATTTCCATCGGACTTTATCTCGCCCCAACATTCCCGACTGTACATAAAGCTTGTAAACGTGTCTGACTTAATGCAAGACTGCGATATATTTGGGTTACAAGAAGCGCGCGCGCGCGAAATGCACTGCTGCTCTACTGGTGGCCGGAACCGGAAGCGCCGTGGGAACATAAGCTTGTACAAAATGTGCATAAACGCAATATGGGTGTGCAAAGGTTGTTACGGAGTGGCGCATAAAATCATCTGATATATAGTTATAGAACGATATATATAATAAATGGAGAGATAAAAATTGTATCGTTTATAATATAAACGATATTTGTTGCACTTAATAATTATTGTTATTATTAATTAATGTTATTGTTATTGTTTTAATAGCAGCGGCTTTTGACTGCTCTTGCGCTGCTCTTCAACTTTTTTTGATATCCACGAGAGAAGTATAAGTAAGCGCCGTGTGTCAGACATTGAGAATAAGAAAATACACGTGCGCGACGACAACAAGTTCGAATTTATTTTTCTCCTTTCTCTCTCTCTGCTACCTAAGCGGGGAAAACTCCAGGAGTCGGCTAACAATAAGGTCAAATTACTTTGTGACAGCTGCGAGATTGCGACATAGATTTATCTTCGTCACGCGTTATGACGAGGACATTTCTGCGTTTCTAATAAACTCATCATCGTTCTGTGATTGTCGCGCGCGCGTCCGTTGACAGAAAACGTCGATATTAATATCTTATCTTGTCAGGAACGAATATAATGTAATGTTAAGTTATATCTTTCACGATGACCGCTGTCGCGACCCTTTTCCACGATTCTGATGGATCGTCCCACTCGGTTTTTCTTTTTTTTTTCCGTTATTGATAAAATATCGACAGTCATAGATACATTAAAAATTATTGAACTTATTTACACAAAGATAAATCGAGATTTCTTTTTGCGCTGTGTAATACAAATATTTACTTTGACATATTTTTATTTATAACATTACATTTTTATATATATTTATTTTACTTTACATAAATTATATATTTATTATATATTTATTAATTATATATATTATATTATATATATATATATATTTACGGTGACCATATGTCCTATATTTAAGAGAACTGCAGTCCTTTATTTTGCTCTGTCCTTTAGATTTGTTTTTTTCTAAAATGGCAATTTTGTCCTTTATTTTATAAAATGTCCTTTATTGTATAAAATAAACTCTGCCAACGTAAATAGGTTAACATTTTTTAATATTTTACAGATAAACACATATCTTAAAAAAACTATTTTAAAAATCGTTAAATTTTGCTTATGTCTTTCGAGATCTAACGCTCCTAAATCTAACTGAATGAGTTTTCATTAGTATATATATATAACATAAGGACCAGTAAAAAAACCCAATAAAAAATCGAAACATTAGAAGCATGCATTTATATCAAATGCAATTTGACTATTTTGACAAAATTGTATACAGTTTTTATGGATTTTTACAACACAAACCTGAATTATTAAAAAAGGTGTATTTTTGTGAAAAGTATCAAGATTAAATTTTTTTTAAGAAATAATGATATTTTTATGCTAACATATTTTTTTACTTTTTATACTTTTTTATTAATATTTAAGTAATATATTGTTTAAAATGCTATATATTATATATACTATATATATATTCTTATATTGTATAATAAATGTTATAAAACTTCTCTTTTAATTTTAGTCTAACAAATAAACCTGCTCTTTTTTATTGTAAAACAATTTCTAAGTTGTCCTTTATTTTTTCCAAAGAAGTATGGTCACCGTATATATCATGTATATTTATCTCATATTATATATTTATTTATTAATTATATATTTTATTTATATATTATATTTTATTTTACTTAAATTATATATATTTATTTATATATATATATATATATTTATATATATTTATATATATTATATTTATATATTTATTTTATTTTATTTAAATTATATACATATATTTATGTTTACATCTACTGCTATAATTTACGATTTAAAATTGCAACTATCTTGACGAATAACGTGTCTATAAAAAAAAACAAAAATCTCGTTAATTCCGTGCGTATTTTTTCTGTCTCAAATTATGACGATAACAAAAAAAAAATCACCGTGACATATCTCGCATTTAAAAACGCGCAAACGCAAGTTCGTTTCTTGCTGGATTTACAGGAAAAAATTCTTTTTGACACACACACACACACACACAAAAAGTATAAACACGCTTTTCATTTTCGTCGGGAGATTTTTCCAACAAAATTTACTTTCCCCTCCATTCGTGAATAATCCATGTCCTGTTTTCATTCGGCAACTCGCACGTGGTACTCTCTGTCATTTTTTTTTTTTGTTTGTTTTTACGCGTAGCGACATAATTAAACTGTGCCTCTTCTGCGGTATGCTTGCTACAAATCGCGGAGGGAAAAGGAGAGGAGGAGATAACGGCTGTCTTTGAGAAAAACTTTATTGCGCTATACGCAACGGGACAAATAATAAAACAAACGGACGACGTTGCGCAAACTGATGTCCGAAAACTTGTGAAAAATAAACTCAAGAAATATTTTTTAGCGCGTATCTTTGCGTCGCAGGTGGCGGGAGCTTTAAAATAAAACGCCAACATCACCGACACGCAATTAAAACTTTAGAAACGGGAGTGCTGCTAATTTCCGCTTTGACTTTCCAACGGTAGTTTCTTTCATCTTCTTCTCTTCGCGCAACTTTTCTACGATCATTACTACTATCGTTCGCGATGGTAATCGCGAGAATGTCCCTTCTGGTTTTGTCAACAACGAATATTCGTCTCGGAGAATTCGAGCGACAATGTCAAACACATTTTCGGGAGACATCGACTAACATCGCTTTTCGGATGTTTTCGGTAAGATAAAAAAAACAAATTGAGAGAGAGAGAGAGAGAGAGAGAGAGAGAGAGAGAGAGAGAGAGAGAGAAATTCTGGATTTTTTCGCCACGAGCTGGTGAATTCCAAGGCTTAATAAAGAAGGATTTAAGTGTGAAGATGTCTGACAGGAAGTCCTGACGAAAGCTCTTCGCAGCCTTTCGAAGCTGCCAAGAGTAAAGACGAAATGCGGAATTTCTCTCTGACGGTGAAACAATCGAGAGCAGCCACGGTATTTCCGCAACTTAACGGATTCAAAACAGTTTTTGCGTCTATACGAGAGAATGATGAAGAAGAAAAATATAAACATTTTGCCGTGGAATTCCGCGAATAATAATTTTAAATAGAAAATCTTTTCTCAACGTAAAAAATTTTTCACCGTGATTTTAATAATCGTAAAAAAATTCAATAAAGAAGCAAATCTGTTAGAGAGAGAGAATTTTTATTGTTTGTGTTTTAGCTTTACCCTCGTTCTCAGGAACTCGGATCAAAATGAAATTTCGGTCTGGTTCCGGTTCGATGTGTACTTAATTTTCGGTTTCGGTTTCAGTTCCGGTCTTTTTATCGATAATGGTAACTGTAACCTTTTGGATTTCGGTTTTTTTTCTGGTTACAAGTATTTAATTACAGTATTGCAAAATTTATAATAAATAAAAAAAATATTTCAATAAATATACTAAGTTACATAATATAAAAAATACACATTTAGTAACCAAACTAAATTATTTTATATATCATTTGAATCGGAAATTCTATCTTCAAAATCACATCTCGTCTTTTTTGTTTTTGTTTTGTCTTCAACTTGGAGTATCGCCAATGATCGTTTCAAGCTTGTTACTAATTTCCTATAACATATTAATCTTACGTAAATTATCATAATATGTGTATGGTGTATGCATAAGTTTTTTCCGGTTTAACTAAAAGATGGCGTCAACAAAAAGTACGCAGCGTATTAATTTGACACATACGTCATTTTGTTCGTCTGACATTTAAAACTACAAACACACAAGT
>QVOB01016578.1:0-11262 GCA_014839585.1 Pseudomyrmex concolor
CTTAATAAATTATAAAACAATCATTAATTTTTAATATGTGATGAATAACAATGATTTTTAACTGGGGTGTAAAAAACACTCCATGCGACGCACAAAAAAATGGCGCGACTATTCCCGGGTTAACCGACGAGAATACGAACGACGAACATATGATTTCCGCGATTTACGTTACGTTAGGTTTACATCTGTTTTTCGCGGATTCACAAATATCGCGCAAGAATTATATTTCGTGAGAGAGAGAGAGAGAGAGAATTGATAATGCGCTTTTTAGGTGCGCACGGTAAATATGCCGGCTCTAGCAAGGGCTCCAGCAAAAAAAGGGTGCACATATCACACACTCCCATTATCATGTTTACAACGTAACGTTTGTAGTTCCGCCGCGGATCTCGCCGTTTTATTTCGGAACCGGTGTGATGGAGGGGATGCGGACACAGCTTATGTGTACGACGAGCCAGGGCGACCAGCCGTTCAACATCACGTGGTTGATGGACGAGAAACCGATTCAGGTCAGACGACCGAGCGACGGTGGTACATCGGTGTCGTCGGTCCAGACCGCCGCCGCCGCCGCCGCCGCCGCTGCTACCGTCGAGACCAGCAACGGCATACAGATAAGCGACTATCCGCCGTTTTCCAGCATCCTGACGATAAATAGCGTCAGCGCTAGCCACAGCGGCAACTACACGTGCCAGATCAGCAACGTCGCTGGCTTGGCCGAGCACTCGACCAGCCTCTCAGTCGCTGGTTGGTGTCCCGAGAAACCTGACATGGTAGTCGTAAGAAAACTGTGTACATAATGCGTCCGCAAAATATGACACGACCATTTTCTCCGTCTTATCGCCATCATCTTCTTGCTCCCGGCCACTCTCCTTCTTTCTGTCTTTCTTCTCACTTTTCTGTATCTTTTTCTCTATCTCTTTCCTTCTTCTCCTTTTCTCTTTCTAGTTTTTTCTCTTTGTTTTTTTTTTCATCTTTTCTCCTTTTCTCTCTTTTTCCTTCATCCCAATTTCTCGCGCAGGTGTGTTATATATGTACAGGTAATCAAGGGTGTGTATGATACTAGTACGAAGAGAGAGAAAGAGAGAGAGAGAGAAACGTCGGGCACACATGGGGTTTATTCGGTTTCTTTCCTTTTTTTTTTTTTCTATCCAATCCGCACGTGTCTTCCGGTCGCTAAAGCGAGCTTTTCCGAGTCGTTGATGATGTCCCTCGAGAAGTCATGCGTGATACGAAGGTCTTCTAAAGATCGTAATCTTATATGTTAGCGTCTGATTTTTCGCCAATCCGAAACTCCGAGTCGTCATTCCTAAAAAAAAAAAAAAAGAACTTTCATCTCCAGAGTTTTATTATTTCTTATATCTGATAGCGTAACGTAATAAATAATCTTCGAAATATTACACTTCTCTCTTGAGTGTGGAGAAAGTGTATTAGAGTTTATCGTAAAAAAAAAAAAACATTTTTGTAAGAACTCTTGAAAATTAACGCACGTGAACGTCGAAGAGGATTTGTATCGAGATTTTGCGAGGATTTTAATTTGCAATGAGAGAATTTAATATTTAATTAGTCTGAAGAAAAAAACTATTTATATAATCCTTTTTAAATGGTCTAAGAGCGAACACGAATATCCTTCGCGATTGATTAAGGTATCGCTGGACTTTTTAAGATACGAGAGAATGAAATAAGCGATTTTTATTTGAGAGTATATTTTTCAGTCGCTTGCGCGCGCTAAAAACGTCTCTAGAAAATTGAGAAAATAATCGGAAAGTTAAGTGTACTATTTCAAAACAGTTCTGAGAGAATTCAAAAATGGGTTTCTTGTATAAAGCGCGTGTATCGAATTATAATTCCGATATGCGCTTTATAAAAACGAGTGAAGAAAAGCGCGTTTTGTTCATTTTTCCACTTCTAATTCATATTCCGCGGTCGAAATAAGCTATGAAAAGAAATATATAGCAAAAAGATTCCGCACGCTTGTATAGACTTGGATACAACCGTTTTGCGTAATGGCCGCTCCTAATGCATATAAAATACAAGACAAGATGGCCAGGTTTTTCGACATCTGAAAGCCATTAAAGATTTTCCGGCGTCCGCAAGCACATAATAAATTGGAAGACGAATGAACAAAGCGATTTTTCAAGAATGAAAACGTCAAAGAAGTATTAATCGTAATTGGATCTTTATATATACATTACGCCGTTGAGCACGGAGGAGGAAAACTCGGTTATAACAATATATACGCACAAAACTTTGATAATCTTTTCTTCTCTCAACGTCGTTGTTAACTAACAATAGTGCGAAAAATTTAAGAAGAGAGATAAAAAAATAAAAAAATGAAAAATAAAAAGGAGTTTAAATTAATTCTTCTCTTCTTTTGAATATATAACGAAACGAAATAATAACGAATGTAAACGAAGAATCGCTTTGGTTTCCGCGACGCAATAGAGAGTTGTATTTTCTGTGTGAGTTATTACTCCTCTACACATATTTCCCGGAAAATACACTACTGCTGCAGCGCGTATTAAAGAGCACGGACCTTCGCAATATTTGCTTCGTCTGCCAAATGGAAAGCGCGCCGTCCCGCGCGCTCTTTCATGTCCGCTTTTGTGTTCATCGTGGAATACTGGATCTTTCAATTTTCCGGTTTTACGGGGCGCGCCTTTTGTGTCGTCGTTTTTGTGTGTTGCGCGATCGTAAATATAATAAGTGTTTTGCATTTTTCAAAGAAAATGTGTCGTCTTACGTGCGCTAATATTTGTCGTGTTGTCGCTCGGCCGCGTGAGCTTTACGTACACTACTTGCATTCAAGGGCGCTACTTATATCCCCCGATCCTCTTTGCCGGGTCGAAAATGTTCTTTCGCAGACCAATAGGTCAATGACGCACTAGTTTTAGTCCGATCCGATCTATTATATCTTGCCGTCACGCTTATGATCGAATTCTGTTTTTACTCCTCGCTCCCGTTCCGTGGCATGGAATTAAATAAGAGTAATTCGGCAAAAAAATCAAATCCCAATTAATTTTTCTTCGTAAAAGCGAAAATGCTTTCCCCACGTTATATAAAGACGTTAGAAGGCGCTAGTAAGGACAAGATCGATAAGCCCGATCCGAAATTACATCCGCTCTCTCTTCGAGAAGCAATACCTGGCACGGTGCCGCCATATTCCCCCGGTTTTTCTTTCGTTTCATCTCCTCTCAAAGATAGCTTTTTCGGTGTGGGCAGAAAAATATTTTCATTCGACCTCGCGTCATTGAGAATGCGCGCGTGACACACGCGCAAGGCAAAAGAAATGAAAGGAAATGGACGCACGTGACAATTGTCATGAAAAAAAAAAAATTTATACGACAGACGTATCGCCGACTTCACTTCTCTCTGCATGCCTCGTCTCACACGTTACACACAGCGATGGGCAGGGAAGAAAATGCATTAATTTAATTTTTTCACGATCGTGTTGCTGCGGCCGGCGGAGGACGATTCTCTTTGTTGAATTTTCACGTAGAGGAGAAGATACGCACACGCAATATCTTCTCCCCGAAGTGTAATTCGACCTGTCGGTAAGGCCTATGATAATAAAATATACTTGATTTTCTTGTCGTGCTCTTTTTTTTCTCTCCAGCGTCGCCGAGAGAGAGAGACGACTCTCCGAGAAGAAATTGAGATTTCCACCTCTGAGAGAAAACGTAGAAAAGTATCTCACGTATATTCTCAGACTCTTTTTTTTTTCTTTTTTGAAGGAGACGTTTTCGCGAATGTTTTTTTTTTTGTGGTACCACTTTAGATAGAGAGTATCTCGTAGCGAGTTTTTTGATATTATTATATTCGAGAGACTAATTTGCTAATGTAATGCAGCGATTGTCTATTTGACACGGTGTGTGCATAAGCATGCATTCGCGTAGAGTTTCGCCCTGTTTTCTAATTATACAGACCCTCTCTTTTCCTTACGTCCCTTTCCTCTATTTATTTGTCTTCTGTTTTTTGCGAGAACGACTTGGAATGACGATGGAAAGAATGTAAAAAAGTGATACTTTTGTTTTCCTTTCTCGTACACTACGTGTCTCTTGTTTTTTTTCCAAGTTCTTTGGTATCATTACGGTACATTCATTGTGTCACGGTATATCACGTTTGCGTTTGTCGTTGTTCGTTGTATCTGGGAGCATTTTTATATATTATATACAATCCATCTTCTTTATATATTACAGCTCTATTTACTCGGAATGATGCTTGCGTTGTTACGTTTTTCTTATGATAATGACCAACTTTGCATTTTTGCATGATATTACGTTTCATCTATATCTCGTATATACTACATACATTTTCTGTGTATACATTATTACTTTCTCGACATATATATACATAATTATACATAGTTCAATTTTTGCAATATTACAATTTACATAGACAACTTTTCCGTTACGTTGTTTTGTTATGTCTTTCTTTCTAATTTTTAGATTGTTTGGTTACTTGGTCCTCATTTTTTCTCTTATTTGTTAAACACACGCATGTTTCGTTTTGTTTTCAAACACGCGCGTTTTCTATCTTCGATTATAATTTTCTTGACGTATATTTCATGTTGCTCATGAATTTTTATGAAATTATAAGTAGAAAGAGAGAGAGAGATATATATATATAAGAAAAACATTCTCATTTAATTTTTATATTTATAAACATTTATACATAACATCGTCAATTCAAGTAACTTAGTCGTAGTCTTCGTGGGTTTCTGTAGTGTATAACATTGTTACATATATTAACGTGTCTGTAATTCACCATTTATTTTCAGCAACCGACCGTAAGTATGAGAATCTAGGTGAAAATAAAAACAAAAAAAGAAAACCGCATGCGTTTACACATTAATTATTGAATACACTTAGTAATAACAAAAAAAAAAAAAAAAAAAAAAAAAAAAACGTCACGGTTCAAATTATCGTCGCAGCGAAACGCCGATCGATTTTCGAAACAATGCGCGCCGCAGTATCCACAGCTCTATAATACGACCGTTCGAACTTAAATAACCTGTCACATCGTGTATTTTTAGACTGGAATGATAACAGATAAAATCCGGCTATGTAACGAAAATCGATACTGCTCTCGACAGTTTTACATATGATATCTCTCGAATATAACGCAAGCCACCGCGGAATAAATTATATTCTCAATATTCTCCCCCCAAAAAAATTTAAGAGAAATTGATACACTTTGTATACACACTGTGACATTCGACTATACATTGCTTTTCTTTCGAGAGAACGTATCAAATGTTTTTTCGAGTGATTTAATGCCATTCTAAAAATGCAGAATTTCTCGTATCGATTATTTTTGAAAGATGTATAATCGGAAATAAGTAGAGTTCGTAACGAATATCGCGAAGAAGTGGGTGGATGCAACGGTTTGATTGTCCCCCTTGATTGACCGAGTAACCGGAAATTGATGAAACGGCGACGGAAACGAGGCGAGTAAGACTCTGGCGGACATACGAATTCGAGTGACTGACTGATAAAGGCGGGATTTTAAGCCAATCGGTTCGTATTTTTAGTACCACCGAGATGGACCGTGGAACCTATCGACCAGAACGCGGTTGTAGGTCACGGTGTCTCCATCGCCTGTCAGGCCGAAGGATTCCCAGTTCCGACTGTGACTTGGAAGCAATCTATCGGTGAGTCGCAGGCGCTCTTCTTAAAAAGGCGAAGCGAGATCCCGGATGCAAGGAATGATCTTCTTTCTCTTGCCGTTACGAGAGACGTATTACGTTCTCGGTGTGGAAGCGCGAGAAAAAGAAAGGATGTTTTTAGCGGTGCACCCGTGGATCTCGCTCTTGACAAACGTACAATCTCGTAAGTCGAGAAGGTGTCGGTTCTCTCTCATTTCGTTTTTCTCTACTGTTGTATTATTTCTTATTTTTTCTACGTAAAAATACATTCTGGACGACTAAATAAATCGCAATGTGCGCTGTGTGCGAAATATATTTGTGTATAGAGGCTGTTATTTCGCGGCTCTCTTGTTCCGATTTCATTCCAACTAAATTTTCCAATAAGTTTACCGGGTTTGTTCCGAGAGAAAGAGAGAGAGAGAGAGAGAGAGAGAGAGAAGAAGAAAGAGATAGAATTTTAATCAGGACGCACAGACATCGCGTGATTTTCATTTTAAGTTAAGTCACGACGAGCGCACCGAATCGAAAAAAAAGAAGCGCGCCCGGAAACTGCAATCCGTCATAAATCGCTGAATCGCCGAGATTCTCGCGGAACGTCGTAGTCAGAAATAAGCTCCGCGCGCTGCGGATGGAATCGTATAATTAGTCTCATCATTTTTCTCTGATCGTGAAAGCGAAGGGGGAGGGATTTGATGTAGCGCGGGGCATTTTCCTTCTATCTTTCCTCAATTTTTTCCACCGTGATTTCGAACATTCCGCGAGCGGTGGAACAGCATTTTTCGCCGTTTATTCTGATTTCATTCCCGCGGCCAATCATCTTTCCCCTCCTATCGTATTCCGTTCTCATGGGCGGTGGTAGCGGCGAGTCGAGTTACAAAAACGGCGAGCGCGCGCGCGCCCACGGCATCAAAGTGATAAAATTGTTATCAAGTTCCGGGCAGTTTTCGTTGATTTTAATTAACTACAGCAAACAGAGACAACTGCACTCGTCCGCGACGTTTCGACGGCGCGCAATCATATCGTCCGCAACGTTTATAATTCCGCGTACATACACTACGCGTTATATTTAATAAGTGGTCTCTTTTTTAGTTTCGCGCTCGTCAACTGTTAATACACGGAAATTTTTTCTTGCGCAAATTTATATCTTCAGGTTAAACGAAAGAGAGAGAGAGAGAAAGAAATACGAATTTTTCTGCCGGATATTTATGTTATTCATTACGCCGTATCGGAAAGAGGACATCGGGAAACCATTGATCCGTCGTTGTGCGCGGCGTTGGACGACGGAAAAAAAAAAAAGAAAAACAAAGAAGACACACACGGGGATCGAAGGAGGACATTCCGCTCTTCCTGATATTACAAGCGAATGTAGATCGCGGAATAACGCGATCTTATTAACGACTTCGGCGTAATATCGCGTTGTTACCAGACGGGACTGTCTAGATTGAATAAATGCAATTTACATGGGACGTTTCCGGGCGCGGCGCGGCGCGGCGCACAGCTGCCGTAAGTTTTGATAAAACACAATTTCGCGCAAGACTCCCCCGCGAAAAGACTGATTACTCAAAAGCCCCGGTTTCAAAGTGTTCGGTTTACCTTCGCTCCGGCGAAGAGTTTTCTTTCGCTCTTCCTCTCTCTCTCTCTCTCTCTCTCTCCCTCTCTTGCGGCGAAGTAAATCTTTACCGTTTGAAGTTGCGACAGGATATATATATACCCACGCACACATCTTGATACATTTTCCGTCTCCCTTTCGACGTTTATTTATGAAAAGATGGAATAAGCGAATAAAGTGTATGCAGAAAAAGGCATTCCCGAGCGCGCGGGCGCTTCCCCTTGCATTTAACTCTCTCTCGGCACATTACGCCTCGCGTAATCATTTAAAACATTCATGTATTCAAACTTGCATTTATAAAACGTCTCTCTCGCGCATTTAAGAAACTTTTCCGCGTTATTTATTTAAGCCGCCGTGCCTACACGTGTTTCGTAATAAGGCGCGAATCAGGGTGGAGAGACAGGGGTTTCCCCATCCTCGAGTCTTTGAGAAGCGAAATAATCTTCTTTTTTAATAAACCTCTCTGAAAAAAAAACGTGCACTTTACCAGTTCGTTTTCCAAGTTCTGCCAGTTAAAAAGATCGTTGAAATAAAAACTCGACCCGAGATTGCGATTGGATTCTGCCACGCGTTTCACCGAAATAAAACGTTTCTTAAAAAAAAAAAAAAAAAAACGCTCCGCTTGTCGCGAACAACTTCCTTTCTCGAGAAAAAAAGAGACGCTGAGCGTCGTCGCGAAGTTTAATTTTGCACTCGCGCGCGACTCGTACTCGCAATAGACGCGGAGCAATAATTTCTCGCGCAATAGGTACGTGCGTATGCATGCGAGCACGCGGAGAGACGTTATCCTCTTGTATCATGCAGGTGAGACGCCGGGCGACTACAGGGAGCTCGGATACGGCGGCACGGAGGGAGCCGGAGTGGCCAGGAACGGATCCTTGATGATCCCGCGGGTATCGCGAGATCACGCCGGATTCTATCTGTGCCAGGCGAGCAACGGCATCGGGCCCGGCCTCAGCAAGCTCATTCGGCTAACGGTTCATGGTAAAATATTCACGCATCCTCTTGAGACTGAGAGATCCGGGGGATGGGGCAGAGGATATACACATATCTATATATATATATATATATATCCGACAGCATCCGGGATTCGAGAGAGAGTCTCAACGCTTCGGGTTCGGAATATAGTATATCCGGAGGATCGAACGGAGGTGGTTCTTATCGCGAGAGAAAACATCTCGGGAAAAAAATGTCGATCACGTGCGAATTTTTTTTTTTTTTTGCCACTTCGGGGAAATTATCTTCAGAAAAATTAACGCGAGAGGGGAGGAAAACAGCTGCGGATGAATTAAAATTGTTATTTCACGGGTGCGTGCACGTGCGCGCGACATGATACGTAACATGACAGCTATGAATTTAATAAATTTGTTAATTTGTGAATCATCATTATATTTTATACATATGTATCTATCGCGCGGTAAAATTCATCGACATCGTATATATGATATTCGTCACTGGATAATTGCTTCGCATCACTGGATGAAAAGCCTCTCTGTGAAAAGGGATACACACGCGCGCCGCACACACGAACGCTTATTCCGGATAACATCATGCGTGTCGGTAATTGATCTTTTTTTTTTTTTTTTACGTTCTGACCGGAAAAACAAACGCGTATTCGCCGCGGAATATACCGTGTATATTGGCTGTGCGATTTGAACAAAACTGATTCGTTTGTTTATATAATTACACGGAAAACACGCGCGCGCGTAAAATATGCTACAGCGAACAAAATGTGATTTTTATCGTCTCTCATTTTGCTTGGAGATATTTTTTTTGTCATCCATTGTGCGTATTGTAAGAGAGAGTTTGCCGTTCTGATGAGAACTTCTCGTCACAGCGGGCCCTCAGGTGACAGCGAGGACGAGGCAGGAATCGGTGCGACGTGGGGAGAGCGTCATATTGCGCTGCGAGGCCGAAGGAGATTCGCCTCTTGATCTTAGCTGGCGTGTTCGTGACAGCAAGATCGATCCTAATTACGACGTTAGGTTCGTATAGAAAATTAATTATGCGCAAAAGCTCCACCACAGATACGTTGACATAGACGCAATAATTTTACAAATCTAATTACGCACATGTCAGTTTGACAATGTACATTATTTCATTGTTAATTCGCGATACGTTCGAAGAAAAAAAACGAGTTAAATTCGAGAAAGATCGATTTTACACGTGCGAGTATCGCGATTATCTTATCGCATTAAGTTTTAAAAACAAAAAATTCTATCCCGCACGTAGGTTTTGGTCGTTTGATTTACTCTCTCGAAAGATTTTATCAATTTTAACACTCCGTTATATAAATGTAAATTTTATAGAGTCAGAAGAGCTTTTAATTATTTTATCAGAACATTTAGTTTTCTAGAGAATATATTTCGCATATTTAAAACAAATTGTACAAATAGTAGGCTTTAGTTCGAGCGTTTAATCCACTTTTATGGTTTCATATTTAAAATGGATCACTTGCAAAATTCCGGATTTAATCCATTATAAGTGCACAGACAAATGGTATTTGGAAACCGTGTCGACACGGTTTTTCAATGCGAAAAAATAGATCGAATATTTTTTTCTTCTTTTTTTTTTAATTTAATTGCAATTATTTTCTATCGCAAAGTCAATTGATAAAATAACAAGGAAAACTCAACTCGCTGAGAGCAAATCTGGATTATTGTCAGTTTCACGCAGAAACATATTAACTTTTGCCGCTGAAGCAAAGTGGTCTTTTTTAGTTTAAGCGCATTCGCTGCCGACGACGTTGCTGCGTCATTGCTTTGATAGCGGAGCAAACTGCTCTGTGTTCTGTTCTGCTTTGTGTTGTGTGTCGTACAGGAATAATCTCCGCGGTGTGTATATACAAAATTAGTAATCTATAAAATATTCTTCTCGTCGAGTCTCGTCCTTTGTCCGTGTATATACTTAATGTGATTAAGTATATATACTTAATGTGAATGTGATTAAATTCGCTGCAGCATCGTCAGCCGCGAAATAATCAGCGAAGCTTTTTCTATTTTTATCACATCTATTTTAAATATTCAAGAACGTGCCGTTTAAACGTTCAACAATACTCAGCAATCAGGTCGCGAATTTCTCAGAACGCGAATCTTACGCGGTTTCGGAATTGCGGCATCGGTCCGTTCGCTTTGATCGTTCTGCGTGCGTATGTATATCGATTAATCGATACAGCGACCGCTACCCTTGCCGCGTTCCCTATTTAGATACGCGGTGGAGAATACGCCGGACGCGTCGGGACGCGTTACCACGGAGCTGCGGATCATGCAGACGAGCCACATGGACCGCGGCGACTACGTCTGCGTCGCCGCGAACGCTTACGGTCACGACAAGGCGACGATCCACCTGCTCGTGCAGGAACCGCCCGATTTCCCACGCAATCTGCGCGTGACCGAGCAGGGTAGCCGGACGATACGGTTGACCTGGTCCTCGCCAACGACCGATCTGAATCGCGCCACCTCGCCCATCATCAATTACATCGTGCAGTACAAGGAGGCGCAAGGTACACACACTCTTTCTTCTTTTTCGTACACGCGAGTCTACCGTGAGAATCCATTTGACGGATTTCTTTTCTCCATTTCTCCGCTGACTCTTTGATAATAAACTTCGTCGATAATAAAAAAAAAAAAAAAAACTAAGTCGACGAATTTGACGTTTTATTAATTTAACGGAGGTTCTTTCTGAGACATTTTAAAATTCTATTAAATCCGTAATGGAAATTCGATGCGAATTGTCGCAATCTAATTTAATGTGTATTTACGAAAATAATAATATTTTTCCTGAGAGAGAGAAAATTGCGGACTTAACTTTTTAGAGAAAGGCGGACGTCTTAGTATCTGTATTTTCGATTATATTACGCGCAATCTATTTACGAGCGCGGCGAATATAAAGTGACAGATGAGATTATTCTGTGTGCGAATTGCGCAAGAAAATGTCCGTCCCTTTCTTCTCGCGTGACGCGCGGCGTATAACGGCGTTACGACCGTAAAGATCGATACGATTTTTCGCCCCG
>QVOB01016584.1:0-14744 GCA_014839585.1 Pseudomyrmex concolor
TGGCAGCAAACTACATCGTTATTAATCAGCAATATACAGGACGGAGCTTGTGCGCGCAACATGTTCATTGAAGTCTTGTGAGTAATATTCTGCTTTTATTAATCATATAGTGTCTTTGTTAAATTACGTAAAATTTCCACAAAAGACATTCATTCATTTTTATCGTTTCTCATTAATTTTCATTTGTTTGAAAATCTCTTTTACATCATTTTGTGAGTTTTGACAGGAATATATTTCTCGCACGTGCACCGCGCAATACACCAAACTTTAACAGGAAATATAATTAGATAACAAATATACGTATACACTGCATTATTCGCGTGACCTTATCAACGAAGATAACGCGTCATATTTGACGGCTTGCACCGGGAATTGATTGAGCGTTAATGACATACGAGTCTACGTGTAAGCGCGCGTAATTCCGTGAAATTATGTAAAGCGCATTGCGCATCAAAAAT
The DNA here is from genome assembly GCA_014839585.1 of Pseudomyrmex concolor. NCBI lineage: Eukaryota > Metazoa > Arthropoda > Insecta > Hymenoptera > Formicidae > Pseudomyrmex > Pseudomyrmex concolor. The sequence goes on from QVOB01016584.1 coordinate 459, forward strand.
AAAAAAAATAAAACAAAAAGTAAAAAGAGTGAGGATATTTCAGATAAGAAAAAGACTTTGCACATATACGCGCCGGGTGTGATTATCTCTGTGGAATGTCAGTGTCGAGATTCCTGATGAAATTCGATCTCGGTATTGGAACCACCAGATAATGACTAGGAAGTCTGGAGGCGTGGTAATGAGGGTTGGCCCGGGGCCCTGAGGGGACCCGAAGAAAAGAGAAAGAGAGAGAAGAAGAAAACGTGCGCGGTGCAACGCGCATTCGTGATACCTTTTTCGTGTCTCTCGTCTCTCTCTGTTTTCCATTCGCGTTCTTTTACTTGCTGTGGGCCCGTGCCCACGTCGGGAACGAACGAGGCCTGGGCCCGACAGTTTTCTAGCTGGTCTAGCTGGGTGATAAATTACGGTTGAGATATCGGCACCTCCTCCTGTCCATTCGTCAGGGGTACGTAACGTTGCTCCGTTTAAAAGACAACTACACACACCACCCCCTTTCTCGAAGCCACTCGATGCGCCGCGTTCCATCCTTCAGGTCTCTCTCATTCTTCTTCTTAGCCCACTTCGTCTTCTTTGGCAGTCTCATCTCGTTGGGGCTGACTCGAGATAAGACATCAATCTTGCGCGCCTTGCGATTTCGCACCAGCCGGCGATTATTGCCGCGGTGCAATTCGTGGGTAAAGGTGTAATCGATTTATTCGAGCGCTTTTAAAACTTTGTACACCGTAGAAATTAAGTATAGTATATTTGTATTATTTATATTTTCTACATACGTGTTTCGTTTTTTTGCGATGTTTTTTTTTTTGTGGAAAGTAAAAAAACGATTCTACCAGATGTTTTTGTGTAATTTTGTACAACTAAAAATGTAACATGTATATGATAAACACAAATTTAAATATTAATATCCAAAACCGCGAACAAAAGCTTTTCGAGAACCTTCGTATATAATTTAAATGTCACTTCTGCATACGTGCTAAACAGTGAAAATATTCTCGGATCCACGTCGTTACGGTTAATTAAAGAAGTGAAATGACACAAATCGGCCCCATCCCCGATATTTGCATCTGCATCGATGCGTGTGATATTTGTGAGCTGAAAACGAACTGATGTTTGTTTTGTCACAATGCGATCGACATATATAAATAGCCCAAACCACAGGTCAAATGAGCGGAATATGGAAGTGTATCTCGCTGGTGGCACTACCCTCGTTTACATCGAATGAGTTCCACACGAGCCCGTTACTTTTTCTATTTTTGTCTCTCTGTCTCTTTAACTCTCGATTTTTCTTTTCTCGCTAATATGTCTTTTCTACAAATAGTTCTGCAAATCATTGAAACGAACTTGGAACAAAGATCTAATGCGCGAACAAGAATAATTTATGAAAAGAAAGTCGAAACTCTCGCGAGAAATATAACGAAAGGTAGAAAAATAATAAACACCTATTAATCTACTTCGAGTCTAAATCGTTGTAGTTTCTTTTCTTCAATTATTTCTTTCTTGTTTCTTGGTATTTACTTTGTACTTGTAAGTTTTTCTTGGTTTCACCTGTCACCGAATTCAATAGTGAAAATTCATTTCACATATTCTATACATTTTGTGTAATATTGTATTGCTGTTTCTTCTTTTAAAGCCACCGTAGTCGGTTTGTATTCTATACTGTTGAGTTTTTGTGGTTTTATCTTCTTCAAATTCTCATGTAAATTTCTATATTAAGTAAATGCATTTTTTCAAGTTCTGTATATATTTCCTGTCTGTTTTAACTAAAACATCTGACTTTGTCAAAGTTTACACATTTGTCCAATTACTAGTGTGAAATTAGTAGTTGGAATGAAAAATGTCCTAACAAAAATAACTTTCTAAGATTTCGGGAGTCTTCAGTTGTCGAAAATAAATATTTTTCAATTCAGAAAAACTCACTTTTATTTTTCTTTTATTCGATGGATTGACAGTTTGTAAAGTAAAGTATAGAGAAAGAGTTATTTGTTCGGACAAAATAATTTTAGCAATTTCCAAATATGACAATCAAAATTTATGAAAAAAATAACAAAACGCGGCTTATCATTTAACAGATAAAAAAATGTTCTCAATACGTTGCGCTTAAATGCATAACATTTAACAATAAGACGTTGCTTCCTAGTTAAAAAAAATATTACGTAAACGTCCAAGTCTGTCGATTAATTTCTACGTTTAAATAAAAAATGCTCTATACATTTTTTGAATGCGCAAACAAATTTGCGCATATGGTATTAAAGAATTAGATTTAACATTCTTAGAAAAATAATTCTTAGAAAAAATATATTTTCATACTATCTGCCAATATATTTTCAAGTGTATTTTTTTTTTAAAGACTTTCTTATCAATTTTGATTGTATCTGTGTCGCAGTTTACGGAAATGTATGTTTAGTAATGAGCTTTTGTCTTGAATATTCAGCATGACTCATCTTAATTATTTGCATAAAACAAAGTTTTGTATTCTTATGAAAATGAAATTTTGCGCGCGTAGGATATGTGTGTGGTTGTCTGAAAATGTAAAACAAAAGACGCATAAAATTTAATTTTCATAAATTTTAACATGTGTTCAAAACAACAACATGTCGTGTCATCCATATATTCTAAGAGATTTGATTATTAGTTTAATTATATATTTATTTTTTATTACACGCACGGAGCTGTATACAATAAAAATGATAAAGATACGGTCGTTCGAATTTACTTTTCTCGTTTAGAAACGAAGTTTCCATCATATCAAAGTAGTTATAGCAACGTTTTCTTTCGATGTTCCGAAAGGCATTTTCAAGCGCTGGTATAAAATATCGTTTAACCAGCAGGTGGAGAGAAAAACCATATATCGGAAAGTTTATCCCGCCGCTTGCCACGGGGTCGTCTTTAGACATATCAAATGAGAACCGTGCGTTCCACGAACCGGCTCGATCTGCTCCCGAAAAATTTTACTTTGCAAGCACTTATCGGTTTCACGACACAGTGAATATCATTTCCCAAAGGTGAATGTATTTTGCATTTGAAAAAGCAAAGAGAGAGAGAAAGAATCGACAGATATGAGTCGTGTTACTACGCAGGGTCGTGTCGAACCGAAATAGACCGAGTAGATAAATGTCCGGTAGATAACGGTTGTTAGATAAAGTCGTGACTGACGTGCGATGTACGTGCGCTTAGCGAAAAATTGATAATTCTCGAAAAGTTAAGAGTTTAAATACTTTGCATCGCGCTCGACTGAACGTTCATTACGCATACGGCCGATTTATTACCTCGCGTTCTCTTATAAGTTTTTAATAAGCCAAAATTTATACTTTTTGGTTTTTGTAAAAACACTCTCGGTGTTCGAAGACCTCCTTCGGAGCTAATAATAGTTATTTTAAAGATATTGAGATATTAATATTTATTTATTTTCTTGTAAACGCGCGTTTATATTAATTTCTATTTAAACGCAATCCCCGCTTTGAGAATATATAGGTTTAATCGCATATATTGACCTTATTGGTCGCACAGTACGAGACAAATGATCATTACTCTCTCTTTCCCAGGAAGTTCCCAGACTTGACTCACGAAACACATGCAATGGATAATGCAGGAGGAAACACGTTGAATTCCTCCGTAGCAGCCGCGGAGTAGTTCGCTTCGGATAGACGACCCCGCGGAATTCGAGACGAACGTCCGATCCCGTTGGACTTAATTTCGTTCGTGGATCTCCTTTCCTCGCGATCACCCTCTCCGTCGCGATTTCTCACGATCCTCCCGGTGATCGGTCTGACCCGTGCAAGAAGATTAGATAGCATCGTCGTCCTCCGAATCCTGACGGTTGCGATCCGAACGGACAATTCACTTTTGTCGTCGCATCGTCAATTCTACCTTCGGCAAGCGCGTAAGATCAGTTTCCTCGTGTGTTGTCAGTCGGACAGCTCGAAACGTGCTCGCTTTGAAGCACGTTGAACAGGGTTTCACGCCGAAATGCACTTAATCGTCAGACGTTTCTCTCGCAGCCGCTTTTATCTTATTCCATTTTATCAACGATATCCAGAACGCGCGCGTAAGACCGACATTTCGAGCAGTCACTTCTTTTCGTGACGTGTGACATAACGCTCAGAATTTTTGCGCCTCGTGAAAAAATGTTTTAAATAAATTAAAAAATTAAAAAGTACAACGCTCTTTTAAAGTTGAACATCAGTAATGATAATTAATTAAGAATGATTAATTATCAATTAACAGGTTTTGTCGTTAAAACTCGTTTTTATCAGCCGTGTAAAACTTTGCGCGATGCATAATTTCGCGTAATTAAAGATCTAACGTCGACGATAAATTCGCGCGCCAACAAACTAAAAGACACGCGTTCGCGCGCGTTCAATCGTGAACGTATCTCAAATGGGTTGGATTCGCTAATGGTACCGAAGAAAACGTTTATCACGGGCCTTATCACATCTTCTGACAGCGCGCGCTTGTCGTCCCTGTGGTAGGTGCGATTTCCGACGCACAAGAACGTCGCACCTGTACGATCGTTTTTCTCTCTGCGGGGTGGCACACAGCAGTATACGCGGCCTGAACTTTTCCGGTTTTACGCGTCACGCCGTGACGCTGCTTTTATGGGAGAAAGAAAGCAGAATACAGAATAACCTGTCGTGCGCTTGTGGTGGTGCTGATGTGCAATGTCGCACCCTTCGAGCGCTAAAACCGTCGGACAGCTATCGCCGTGAAGTATGTTATTAAAATTAATCGAATCTCACCGCATCTGACAGACCATTAAATCGTTAAAGCGCGAACCGCGCGCGCTTAACGTATTTTCGAGCACATCGAGAGTTATTCTTATAGCCTCGTTATGTCACCCGCGTGTTTTACGTGAATTACTCAAGATTTATTATGTCCGTGTTAATATTAATCATTCGAAATTTGTTAAATCGAACAATTACATCTTACGGTGAAAAAAAGACAGAGTACTTCGTGTAACATATATCTTCTGAGACATTTTGTGTATCAAAAGTACTTTTTTTTTTTAATAACACATCATTTCGAAAATAACATGTTTTGTTACTGCCGGAGCAATTAACATGGCGGTCCTTGTAGAACAACGGAGCTCGCGTGCGAGAAGAACATCCATCTGTCACTAGATCGCAACGGCGACGTGACACGACGAACAGGGCACGAATCTTGGCAAGATGGTAGCCGCAGTCCCGAGGGATGGACGAAAGGTTTCTCTCTTTCTTTCTCTCTCTCTCTCTCTCTCTCTCTCTCTTTTTTTCTCTCTTTTCCTTTCTCTCGGAACCAACAATAAGTAAGTATCCTCGATCGGCGTGAGATAACGGGCGTGGCGCGTAGATCATGTACCAGGACCGCGATGGTGGCCGGATAGAGCCAGTTGCGTTTTGTTCTTTCGGCGATGAGAGCAAGGATCAGATAATTCTGTCGGGGGTGGCGGAACACAGTCGGGATAGAGAGAAAGGGGGGAACACAAGAACGAAAAAACTATCCCGACTCCGTTCTGCACCCGACGGGTACCTGGGCAAGCGAGAACGGCACGTTCGCAGTCAATCTGCCCGTTTTTGTTTCTTTCTGTGCTCTTCGTCAGAATCAGGTAAAACGCGCGTCACATCCTATCACGATCTCATTCCCGCGATGAAAAATGAATTTTCATCATGATCACGAGAAAACGACCGTGCGAGTCGTCGCGGTCGACTTTGCTTCGGACATTTTATGTAGTTAGTTCGCGAAATATTCGGTTGTGTGCTACTTTTGTTGATGTGAAAAAGCTAGATCTTTATTTAAATTAATTTGTTTTAAAAAACATTGTTTTATAAAGGTTCAGATTCGTTTTCGACAATGCCGGCCCAGAGAACTCGCGTTGCAAATGATACTCGGGGTCGATCTTTATCGGAGTGACTCCTTGTATGACTCGCGTACACCAGAGAGACTCTGAATTTTTTTCGATCGGCCTAAATCAATCTGCGATCTTCTCTCTCTCTCTCTCTCTCTCTCTCTGATCGATGTGCCGCCGCGGTTTCTCGACACGGCTTGTAAACGCGATCGCACGTCGCGATGCCAACGAGGAAAAACGCTTTGAAGATGGAAAAAGATAGCCGGCGATCTTGGCCAGGAGAACAAAGAGACGAAGGAGAGCAGGATCGGTTTCTGATGATTTTTTGTATTTGAAATGGTAATAATTTTTTTTTCTTTTTTCGAATTCACCTTGAAAATTTAGTAAATGATATTCAATTGTGATGACGTAAGTGATTATATTCGTGCGCGTGACACAAGGCAGAGAAAAGAAAGAAGATTGCTAACTGAGATATGACTTAGTTACAATGGCACAGATCGTGTGGGCTTTACATAAGCGATGTACTTTAGCAAAAGTGTTTCGCGTCTTGTTCGAAGGCGGCCCTGGGACGAGACGTACTCCCGCAGAAGCACGGAGACGAAACATCGATGGATCACGATCGCGCGAGATACATACATAAATGCATTCACGACTTCTTCACCTTCTTCTGTCTCTTCCTCTTTGGTTTTCCTCCCTTTTTTTCTTTTTTTTTTTTTTTTAAGACGTGTCGCACCGCGTTTTCCTTCTCCCGTCTCGCCTCCTTCGTCGGATCTTTTTCTATTCCGCGGCTTATCTCTCCGCGATGGCCCGGTACGTCGAGCTGCTGTCCGATTCTGTCGTTCCTTATCGCGCTATATATTCCGCGTCGATGGCAAACGGTCGCCACATAGATAACAGCGAGCTACATACATTATTCACGCGAGTGTACGCCGCGGCGTTCGCGCATATTATGTACAACGCCGCGACAATGCGTGGCCCGAAGAATCTTATCGGCGTCGCCGTATCGCTTCTGATACCTTTACGTAAGGGCCCGTCGACGACGAGCTTACGGTATTGTCGCCGATCGCGCGCTTAGTGAACTTCGCACCGAAGGAAAACAAAAGATTCGGCAGAGCAATCGCACGACGATCGGATAATGCGTTCTCGCGCGTGCGCTCGATCTGCTGTTTTACGCAGTTTATTTAACGCTCGAGAGCAAACCGACTGCTTGACAATGACGCGGTACATACATCGAAACGTAAAAAAAAGAAACATTATGTGTGAAAATAAATTTAAGTAGATATTAATAATTTTATACTTTGTGATTCTTTTTTCACATATTTTCCACAATTTGCATTACTATATAATGTAAAGTAAAAAGTTATTTTTATCGTTTACGCATAATATTGGCAATAGAGCGATATTTAGCAGATATTTAGAGAGATATTTAGCACTTCGCGTCGAAGTTCAAGCTCATATTATTGTTTTTCAAATATAAAATGTAGATCGATTTGTTTGTTCTTCCTAAAGATTTTTCTACAGTGTTGTAGGAAAATAGTATTTTTTCTTTTTTTTTTTTTCTAAATCAGTTCTGAGAAATTTAACTTGGAACAATGTTTCGAAACGTGACTTTTATGAGAGTGAATGCGCAATAATATTAATTTTACGATGTCTGCTTCGTAATATCAATGAATCGCGGCGTTTCCCCCGTATAATTTTGATGTAGCGAGAATGCGCGCGAAACCCATTTGCGGTTGCAAAATTACACCTCGGAGCGACGCATTAAAGTCTAAAGACGTTCGCGTTCGCGATTTCCTTTCGGCAAATAAAACACGCCGATGCGCGCCGTTGAGGCGCGTCAAGTGGCGCGTACGTTTCTGCTCTGTTTTCCGCCGGTTCTTCGCGCATTGTCGTAATATTAATCGATTAATTTTGCTAACACACAACAACAAAACGCGGGAATACGTCCAACGAGACCGGTGCAACAGGCACTTAAGCGCCGAAAGTTATGATTCCCTTCCCCTGACACGATTTCCACGGTCGAGTTGACACAATCTCAGCCGCAAATCTTCACAACTTTTTGTCTCGCTGCCGTCTCTCGTTTGAGAGAAAATCCTCCCCTGCTCGTTAGCTCTCGTAGATCTATCGACGTGTCTATCTAAAGTGCGTGTCTTGTTTTTTTTTTTTTTTTTTCGAAAAAGCGGAGAAGAAAACGCGAAAGAGAGGCACAGAAGATACGTGTCATATGCGTAGGAACAACGATCTCCCTCGTTTCTTGTGTTTATCACACTGCGAGAATCAATGTGCGTCGTCTATCGCACGGAAAATCTACCACGGAAAAAACAAGAAGACAACGAAATGTATATAGGTACATCTTGTTCCCGATTGCAGCAAAACACTTTCCTCCGGTCCTTTTCTCTCTGCTGACACGAATAGAAGTTACACCTGTTAAATTGTAATTTCTCTTTCTCGTTATTAAAAAACGTTTTTAAAAACTAAAATAAATTGTAAAAAAAATATATTTATTGGTGAGTCATGTCTTCAAACAAGATTTGTCACCGTGGAACACTCACCTAAAAAATTCACAGCAGCGTACGCTGTGAAAAAAAAAAAGAAACATATACTTGCATATCCAGAGAAATATTATTTAATATTATTTCTATTCACACCCTTTGCTTTGTGCCGTTTCAAGGATACGTATTGTCGCTATCACACTGTATATACCACTTTTGTTAAGGTTATTCCATAACGCGTGTGAGGAACAAACAAGAAAGAGAGGGAGTGAGAGAGGAGAGAATCCAAAAACGCGCCGTTAGGAAAGTGTGTCCAAATGATAAAAGAATATCTGCTGTTATATAAAGGAAACGTGTCAAATTTCAATGCATTCGAGGGGACGACGGGAGGAAAGAGCCCTTCATCGATATGAAAAAAAAAAAAAAAGAAGAAGAAGGGGGTAGGAGTGGACAGAAAGAGACAGAGAGAGAAAACGCGCTTCACGTTCATAGTGGGGAATTTCAAAGGCGTGGGATTTCAGCTGCAATAGGCGCGTCGCTCTTGGCGAAAAAAAGAGCGAGAGAAAGCGGAAAAGAGAGGTTGACGTCTCTCCTCCCTAGGTGGTAGACCCATAAATAGTCCGGTTTTAGGTATTTAAGCGATAGATCATGTTTTAAACAAAAGTCGCACTGATCCGCGCTGCAGAATGCACCGGCGAGAGCGGAGACGGAAAAAGAGAGCGAAAACGAGGAGAGAAATATCAGGAGGAAAGAGAGAAAAGTGAGACAGAATGAGAGAAGGACGGGGAGGAGAGGGAAAGGCACGCCCTCGCTTTTCGACCCCGTACACCGGACCGATCCCATAAATCCTTCATCCAACGTCGTCCTCTCCCATCCACGCGGCTGTTTTCTAATATTTTGATTTATACCGCTTTCGCTGGGCTAATTTGGCGGCTTTTATCCTTTATTTGCGCGTTTAGGGGTGAAATTTGTCTCTCCGACGGGGGTTACTCCTCCGGGACGCGCTTGCACCGCACGGGGGAGAAGAAGGGGAGAAGGGAAAGTATATATTCCTGTAGCACAATGCACGAAAGCCGAGGCTCTCGCTTTCCGATGCGCCATTGTGTCTTGCACGACACACGCGGTTTTGTTCGGTCGTCTCGGCGCATCGTCGGAGACAACCGTCGGGAGAAAAGGAGAGAAGAAAGTGTGTGTTGCAAAACACACGGCCAACGTCAATGGGATACCAAAATATTTTTTTCCCGACATCTCTCGTGATAGTCTCTTCATGAACCGGGGATCAGCGGGTGCGCATCGAGTGTCGTCTTCACGGTCCAACGCTGTCTGTGAATGCACTTCTATTTCGGTCAGCATGGAGAACGGGGGGATGATAGGGCGCACATAGAATTTCGAATCGCGGGAAGATATCGCTCGCTGAATACCGGAGCGTTGAATAGAATTAGAAGCCCGCAACGCGTAATTCACTGTTAAAGTCAAGAAGCGCTGCTTCATTGAATACTTCTTCTTCAATGATCGTTTTTTTATCAGATAGAGGTGAGTTTCATAACAATAAGAAGGAAGTTATGTTAATCGCGTCGATACGAATTTTCCAGAGAGATGCCGAACGTCTTCTATAGCCGCAAATATTCGTTTTTTATTGTCCGAGAGAATTTTTGACTTACTTGAATAAAATAGGTTTTAATTCACTAAAAATCATTTCTCATTCTTTAATTTTTTTTGTTCTCGAGAACCATTAATATTTGAGAATACCCGTTTGTCTTCCGTCAGCTTTTGTGATGCTGCGATTGTACGGTGTTAATGCACGACCTTTCTTTAGCTAAAAAGCCAGGAACGCATCCGGCACGAGGGTAGAGAGACCCCGGAGCATCAGGACAGAATAACAAATCGTAAATTATTTCCCGGTAACATCGTGGATCCGCTTTCGTTCCGGGGTCGCGGGTACTTAGATTTAGACATCACGCGCGCGCGTACGTAGCAGACAAAAAAAAAAAAAAAAAGCGGGGAGAAATCTGCGCGTTTCTCTGTCCGGCGCGCGTTTCGCAATCTCCGCTAAACTTCCTGGGGATCCACGTGGCCGTGCCATTGTGTCGCGATGGCACTAATGATTCGTACTGATCCGGTGTGACCCCCTTCAGAGAATCGTTTCCGCAACATAGTCAGCGAAGACTCGACGTTTTGTATGCAGCGTTTCCGAATTAGGCTGATATTTATTTATTTTTTGTTTTAGAAACAACTTTTATATTTTTGCCTCGCATGTCATCATGAAGAGCAGAGCAATAAACAGTTTGTTAGTTTGTTAAAATAAAATTCGCGTACAGAACAACGTTGGTTTTGCAATTTATGAACAAATTGTTAGGAGAACAGTTGAGAAAACTTTCTTTCTTTGATAGATAAAAAACATTTTGACACAATATTATCAGTAAGTCAAGTGTTGACTGTCGCGTGATCTTCGGAGGGTAACTCCTTCAGCAACTCAATGCGGGGTGGACGACTGAATGTGCCGGGTCGTCTCCATAGGGAAGTAATGGCTCGGTAATATGACGGGGGAGAAACACGCGCCGACCGGAAACGATTCAATCCAGGAACGGGATCTTCTTTCACTGTTATTGTTAATTTATCGTTCGATAAATGACGTAGCTTATATTGTAAGGAATAGGAGCACGAGGTGATACATACATGTTGCTAACTTCCGACAAACTACTTTTATAATATTCACGCAACATTAATTTTTTATAGTATTGTGATATATTGTGGAAAAATTTTTACAAATGTGCGCACGTGTAGTTCAAAGTTTTCTATCACTTTTAATTTAAAAATCCTGTGCTTTTTAAATGTTTTCGTGTATTACAATACTGGAATAGCTGGTAGTACAGTTTTGTAAAGCATAAATGTTCTATTATTGAGAGGCTTCTATGAAATCTTCGTTTGCGGTTGCTTGTCATTTAATTCCAACAGAAGAACATCTGTTTACGGTTCGTCCTTCTGTGTCATTTTCTGTTCCATCGCTGTAGGCGATTCTCTTAAGCTGGGTTACATTATACTAAAGATTGGCATGACAAAACCGTGTCACATCTGCCTGTCAAAATTTAAGGGAGGATTTACGAACAGCGCAATTGCAAAAAATAAAAACTCAGCAAAAATTTCGGCGATATTTAAGATTGTTCTCGTAGACTAAAAAGTGACAAAATTTTTCTTAACAAGATTTTTTATTTTGAATTTAAAGATCGACAGGCTCTTTTTTCATTGACTAGCGTGACAGAAGCGTACAAAATCAATCATCCGAACAATTTTTTATCCCAATTTTGCAAGGCGTATTAATTTTCTCGTAGTTAAATAAAACGCGCGTTGTGTGAGGATTAGTTTCATCGACCCGTGATCCTTTATCTTCTGAGCGATGGTACGCGCGGAGCCCATCGACTGCCACGTTGAGAAAAGAGAAAATCCTATTTGGACACGTCTCCTCTGTGCGGAGAAAGAAAAAGAGAGAGAGAGAGAGAAAGAGAGAGAGAGAGAGAGAGAGAGAGAGAGAGAGAGAGAGAGAGAGAGAGCGTGGGCGCGCGGGCGTCCGTAATAAATTATTTAATTAGTACGGTATTTAATCAACGCTCTTCGTGCGCCCTCCGTGAATATCGGGCCTGTTGTGGATCACAAAAGAATGAGTGAGGTCAACGATTGGTTGGCCACATTTAGGACCAGTTACGTCTATAAAAGCTATATAGGTTTAAATTAGAGAGATACGTGCAGGTATCGAAACGTCGTTTTTGTTTCAAAATAAACAGTCATAAGTAGTCATCAGTAAACACTGCTCTCTCTCGAAATGTGTTTATATATATTATCTGTAGCATTAAAAATATATATATTTATATTATAGCATTATATATTTATAATGCTACAGATAAAATTAAATCTCTATTAATTAAGAGTCGATACGTCGCGCATGTACGTGCAAATATACATATAATATGGCATATATATTTTTATTAAACGTGTAAATTAATGCGGAAATTTAATTAAATTTAATTCGACAAAAATATATATGTATATTTATATCGTATATCGAACATATTGGCTCTAATACTTAATTGAATATTTCACGAGCTTTATAATTTGTTGTAAATCCATATTGATTTTTTTCTCGATGATTAATTCGTTGCGTGTTTATTTCCACGGTACGACAAATATATACGTGTACATGTGACAACTTAATTAGCGTGTAATTGCGAATTAAAAATGCGCCGTGAGAATGATCAAAACGCTGATTACCTTGCAGACACCTTTTCCCGACGAGCTGTTCAATCAGAAGAAGCAGCAAGGCGGGGGGATGGGGTGTGAGGATTGAGAAAAGACATGGGCGCCGCGGCGCGAGTCCCGAATCCAGCGTTGAAGCAGGAATATCAGAAATATAATGCATTGGGGTCCAGACAGGCCTTGTTTATAATGGGTTGAACAAGGGTGCTAGAAGCCAGTGGGGGCTCCGGCCCCCCTAAGGCGCGGGTCTTATGGGCCCCCATAGAGACCGGCGGTGTTAACCGGCGGGCAGTCTCACTGCGGTCGCTGTTTGCTTATGAGCCGCGCGTGGTATTTAGGGATAACAAGAGGGCCACTTCATCATCCGCAAGGAACGACGACCCTACGATTCCTCGTTCTCTCTTTCCCTCTCTCATCCTCTCTCTTTCTCTTATTTCTTGTCCTTCTTACGACCGCGTTTTTATTCGTCTCGTTCGCTATCATCTCTTCGCTATATCCTTCGAATCGCTTCACGGTTCTCTCTTCCCGTGCCATTCGGTCTATTGTCTTTTGTTGTTAAAAAAAAAAAAACACGCGGAGTAATCGCATATAGCCACAGTTTGAGAATAAAAGAATCAAGTGCATATGAAACAATCTAAGACACTTTACATTTAAAGCAGCATTTTTAGTCATTAACTAAATATATATGTGTTGCAATTGAGAAATTATCACGATGACATATTTATAACGACAGCTTTGAATCGAAGTTTTGAAAGATGCCAATTTCGAACAAGTCAAACGCCGCTGATTTATATCGATCTACTGATCTACCAAAGCATCGTCTACACCGGGGGGAAGTCAACTCCGGGGCACAGAGAGAGCTTGACCGGTCCGAAAAAATGGATCGCTTCGGGGATATATAGGGCCCTCTTATGGTAATCCCTTGTTTATGCGTTGACAGTCGTTCGAGCTTCCGAAGCGTGGGGAAAGTATGCAAATTCGTCGTAGTCAAAGATTGAATTTCATTTTGTGCCTACAAGCAGGGCGCGGGCGGTGAGAGGTGAAAGGCGAGAGAGTGAGGGAGAGGAGCGGAGAGAAAGATTCGGCCACACCAACTCGGCGTTTGACACATACGAGTCCGCCGCGCAAGAGATAACCTTTCGTCACTCGGACGAAACGCCGCTTGACCTTTCGACGTCGTCGGCTTCCTGCTTCCATATGCATTAAGTCCGGACGTCGTTGACGCTGAACAGGCCTTTTGATATCGAGGTGAGCGTCGCGTCGCGCTGGCAACGGCGACGCTACATGGACGTTGTAATCAGACGCGAATCTCGATTTTTCCTTTTGTTTAGTGGATAATAGAGATGTTAGAATTTATTTTTTAATTGTGTTCTTAAAATTCGTAGCATTTTCCCATCTATTTTTTTTTGCATAAATTTGAGTGCAAGAATTTACTATGATTACACATTTTCTAACATAAGATATTTATTTAAGATAATTAATTATCTGAGAATAATTAAACTATCCTTTAATTAAATATTTTATCTGAATAATTTATTCGTTATGCGATCTTTTTTGACCTGCAGTTGATCTTATCGACACTGATATCGTACCTTTCTGTCACACGTAAAAATTTGCAAAGAGGCGTTTATATCCTTTGACATTTTCGAACGTTACTCGCCAACTGCACAGAGAGAACGGTTTCTTTAGATTTAACAAATTTCCAAATTATTCCAAAGAAATTAATTT
>QVOB01016593.1:0-13009 GCA_014839585.1 Pseudomyrmex concolor
TCTCCGTATGAAACATTGCCTTAAGCTTTCCGTCAACACGAGGAAACGTTCAACTTCGCGAACATTGCTCTTTTATTTTGACACGATAAATCCTCTTTCGAAACCTCGCGTCTGTCATTCAACGTTTTCTCTTGAATAAAGGCATTCAAGAAACTGAGGTCATACACACACACACACACACACACAAATTTTTTAAAATGTATATATTTTATAATTCGAAATTTTACTGCATTTCTTGTCAAACAGCATTCACGCAAGATAGACGTAAGCCGCAAAAACTTCATATAGCAATTTGAGCAGTTTACAAATTTAACAACAAATTTCAACTCGTATAGTATCAAATCAGCGAAAAGATTAATTTTGTAAACTTTGACATTTATGTCCGATGCGATTTTTTATTTGTTAAAACGTTGCAAAAAATTCACGGGGCTTTGTTCAACAATCTGAATTAAGAAAATAACATTAGTTTTGATTTTTTTTCTTTAAAACATATATCGAAAGAATCTTATTTTCAAAAATCGCTCAAACAAGTTCAAGGGTTTACAGAGGGTTAAATTAAATTGTGTGCCAGATGCTGACGCAAAATACATTTTGCATTTTATTTGAAACGTGTAAATTAATACACATTATAATAATTAAACAGTTTAATCCGCATCGGCAAAAGTAAGAATTAATTCAGGTAACGGAATTAATCTCGCGTATTGCTATTCTAGATATACGTATGGTCTGAATACACAATATGGATATATATACGATATATATATTCTTGATAATACGGACTCGGCGCGCGGTTCGCCGAGTGTGTAAAGCGAAATGAAACTAACTAAAATCAGTAGCGCTACATAATACGGTGGTAAAAGCGGCTCTCCAAAGTTGGCGCGATCCGACATCTCTTGCGTTAGCCCCGTGGTAAAGTTTCAAGGGGTAGTTTGAGACGGTGTTCCATAGGGAATCTCTCTCTCTCTCTCTCTCTCTCTTTTGATAGTGGAAAGCCTGTAATAATTATTATCTTCCACTACGTGGTCGATTTCCCTCATTCCCTGCCTATTTCTTCTCTTTGTACGCTTGCTCTCCTCCTTTGCTCCAATTTACGCGATTGCAAAATTAGATACAAAGCTGTGTGTGTGTATGTGTGTGTTGCCTGCGTGCACATCAATTGAATATATTGATATTACGCACCACGTGCAAATACATAAAAAAAAAAAAAAAAATGAATCTCTTCTGGTATAGGAACTGTCACATATTGACAACATTCTGTCGTGATCGTAACCTTAATCTTACATCAAGGTGTTTTAACGTTTTCAATAGTGTACGTTACATTTCACATTATTATTTTCAAAAACTTCAATTTTGTCAACATATAAGTTTTTTTCTTAATTTAATTAAAATAATTAATCTGCAAGAAACGTTGATTTTTGTGCGTATTTTAAAAAACGAGTTAGTGATTAAAGAGTCAACAATCAAATTCGTGCACGCGCGATATGCAGTTTTGAACTCCACGTGTTTCAATTTGACCTTGCTTCTTCCCTTTCCATTTAATTTCGCTCTCTCTCTCTCCTTCTCTTTCTTTTTCTCTCTCTTTTTTCGACAGTTCTATTCTCCATAGAAAACGTGGTGAATAAACAACACGGTCCGCAGTGGCGTGACGAAGGACCGAAGCCACTAACGAAACGTGGTCAGAGATCGGTCATACGCTATATAACCGAATGAAGGAGTAGCGCTTCTCCTTCGGGAACGCTCCGAAGCAACCCCAACGCTGTAACGCTTGTAATAATTATGACATTCTGTCACAAGAGAAGTGAGGGGGAGTTTTGCTCCCTTTCGTTGATCCTCACTCTCCCCGTCAACTCTCCCTTCGTTCCCTCTTTCGCCCCTTTGTACGCCCGACGTAGCGTCCACATATACGCGAAGTTGGCCGAACGCGACCGAGCGCCTTCGTGGAGGCGCACACACCGCGTATCTCTTCGTTCGCGTGCCACCCTCTCTTCAGGAAGAGTAGCTATCCCCTTCTCGACCTACCCTCCTTCCTCCTCCCTTGCCTCGTTCCTTTCTCTCGCACGGCGTTTGCCCTCGTCGTGGCTCTGACGCCGCGTCGCGCCGCACCGCGTTTCGTGCCTCACATCGTTCTCTCGGCAGCCACCATTCGAGAAAAAGGAAGAGAGAGATAGATCGCGCGGGCTCGCACACACGACTTTTCGGAACCGACGTCGTCACGCGCGATGGAACGAAGGGGGTAAGAGAATGCGATGGGACGCAATGGAAAGCTCTTGTCGAATGTCGCGACCACTGACCCCCTAATTCAGCTTACGTGCGGCGAGTTCGATTTGAACAAAATCAAGTTCCAAGTTTATTCGTGCTTTGTTTCATACCAGACACATATATACATCGAAAGATTGGGGAATTAAAAAAAGAAAAATCCTCCTCTATATTTTATATGATAAAAATTTTTTCCATAAATTCCGAAGTTTACGAAATTTTTCAATAAAGTGTAATGCTGTTATTTTTCATTATTTTTAGCGACAGACTTTTTACTCCTTACTGCATAATGTATGCGACGTATATCACATAAGCGCACGTGCGTGTGCGCGTATGTTGTACATCGCCACGCGGGCAAAATGCATGTTGCGAGCTTGTAAAATCACGAAAACTGGTAAATAAATTGCAAAAAAATGTATGTGTGATAGAGAAAAATAGGAGAATTGAATTTTTTTTTTTTTGTAACTTTGTATGCAGTTTGAAAATAAAATAAAATAAAAATAGAAAATCTGATCATAGAAAATTCTCCATAGTATCATATGACAGTGTCAGAGATAAATAGATAGATAGATAGATAGAGAGAGAGAGAGAGAGAGAGAGAGAGAGAGAGAGAGAGAGAAAGAGAAAGAGAAAGAGCATTGAATAATTATATTTTCAAAAGAGCGTTTCATCAGCCGCGATCGATTAAAGCGTCTTTAATCGCGTTTAATTAATAAATAATTTCGTCGAGCCAAACGCACTGTCCATGAATTTTCTCCGTGAACTAACGAATTCTAAAGCGTGAAGTTATTAACGCATCGCGGGTTTGCGACTTAATTAACCAACAACAAAGGTTTCGGGAGGGAAACGTTGCCGCTGCTTGCGCGCAGGTACGCGCGCGGTTCGTAACCGTGCGCACCGCGATGTAATTAACTGAATGCGGCTCGACAAGTCTGTTGCGTAATCAACGAGTCCGTCCGATCCTCGTTTTTTTCCTTTTTTTTTTTTTAACTACCAGCACGCTGATGTTAATTACACCCGGTTGGCTAAAAGCGTCGGTTACTTCGTGTCACAGCTTATAATTAACAATGCGCATGAAAGTGTAGATGACGTGTAGACACACGTTTCGGAAAATCGCGATATTGAGTGGAAAGTTTTCGCTTCTTTTGAAATTTATTCTGTCTGACCACTTGCTTGTTTAAAATCTGAAAATGGTTTTATTATTTTATTATTAAAGTTTTTATTATTTTATTATTGAAATTACCTCTCTCTCTCTCTCTCTCTTTTTTTTCTATTATATAATACATCAAATATTACAGAATTCTTGTGAAAAGTCTTCTTGGGAAAAATATTACAGTGTGTAATTTTGCCGAGCAAACAAAAATATTTATATTACGACAGTAATACGTTACGGGGAACACGTAGGAGGAATTTTAACGCTTCTCCGAGCTTCCCGTGTTCCATTTTTCGCTTGTTGCTTTGATAAGAATCTCAATTTACGGGGTCGATCGATGACCACCTGTTCATGAACGTCATCAGCTGACGCTTCGTTCACAAAGTAATACGAGCCACCATCTTTTTCATTTTTTTATCTCTCTCTCTCTCTCTCTCTCTCTCTCTCTCTCTCTCTCTCTCTTGTCTCTCCGCACGTCGGGATAAAAATAGCCGACGGTGCGTTTCGTCGGCACGTTTCTTACGGCTCCTTA
Source organism: Pseudomyrmex concolor (assembly GCA_014839585.1). Classification (NCBI taxonomy): domain Eukaryota; kingdom Metazoa; phylum Arthropoda; class Insecta; order Hymenoptera; family Formicidae; genus Pseudomyrmex; species Pseudomyrmex concolor. Next base: position 3,942 of record QVOB01016593.1, read on the forward strand.
TGACATCCGGGAGTGATATCACGCTCTGAGAAGACAGAAAGGAAACACTTGGCGTAATAAGCTTCGCTTGCTCCGTCTTTCCCGTTTTCACGATCGCGACCGATTCGCGGAAGTTTGTGGAAAAGTGGCGAGGAGGTCGAATCTTCCGAGGCGTTCGGTGCAATCGGGTACCAAGTTTCGCATCGTTCTGATCGATAGCTTGAATTCGAGATCGCGTGAGAGAGCGTGACTATTATCGGTAGGATGCCTTATCCCTCCCTCTCTCCCTTAGCTCGTTGCCTAGATGGGCACTAGACGCCGATCACGAACCATCATTCCGGATAGATGAGAAAGATTCTCTCTCCTTCGGTCGCGTCGAGATCAACTTGAACAAAACGTTCGCGCGGAGAGACGCCTCTTGATTTTCACTCGCGCACGTGAAAGTTCGCGCGGTCCTGCGTAGTTTCGCAGACTCGAGATTTTCACGGTGATATTCGAAAATTTGGAAAATGTCACGCGCGAGCGTGAACAGAGAGAGACAGATCTTTTGCATCCGTGTGAGGAGATCGATTCGCGTCGATTAATATTTTTTTTTTTCTAACGTAGAGAATCTTCTTTAGATTAATTAAATTTATCGCGTTCCCAACAATATTGTTCTCGATTAAAATTTCCGCAAGAGGAAGACACACATCGCGACAGATTATATTGTCGCAGTTCGCGCGCGCGTTGCTGTGAAGCAATTAGACTTGTTTACGACCGATTCAATCGTAAAAGGAGACAAAAAAAAATTACGGTCTCGCTTCTACAAATTATAGCGGCGTCACCGAGATGCTCCGCAATATCTTAGTGAGCGAGACGAGAAAACGTCTCTCGATGAGAAAAAGTCCGAGCACTGAAATTAACGTCGCCGACATGAAGCGCGACAGATCGATCGACCACGACAAATAAATAATATTCTCTATTTAACAAAGTTAAACATTTTCTTCGGCAGATAAGATAAGAGAGATTACACCTACTTCTTCCCACGTTTTTTTCCTCCGCGCGATTTTCTCTCTTTCTCTCTCTCTCTTTTTCACCCCCTATTTTTCACGAGAGCGTGCGATTTTATTTTCTCTTATCTCCCACGTCTCTTCTCCGCCACGTTAGACACTTTTATTTTCCGAAAACTCCCGCAGGAGCACTCGCGCTTGCGGTCTTCGACGGCCAGAACGAGGGTCAAAAGGTTGTCCGCGAATCCTATAGTCGCCACCTAGAGAAGTGATTCCCGATTCCCGATTCTCCGACTTCCATTTCGCCACGGTCAGAGATCACGTTCCGGCGCGCAGCAGTTAGACAAAGATGTACGACGTTTGTTCGTACTACCCCGTCTCTCGGGTTAGATTCGTTCTCGCGCTTTCACGTCAGAAGATCGAGACGAGTGAAATTTCGCACGCGTGCCCGTTCGATCGATCGATATTCGACGATTCGTTCGGCGCAAAGCAGACTGTTTGCCATTTTCCACGTTCTAATAGCCGTCGAGACTGCAAGCGGAAACTGCGCAATGTGAGCCGGTATTACGATCTTCGCGTATTCGATGCTTATCTCAGTTACAGCCTCGTTACATTGTTCTCCTACTCTTCTGCAATAGGATCCACCGCTCGATTCGCGCCTCGAAAGGAATTTCCAAAGAGAGAGAGAGAGAGAGAGAGAGTATGTGTGTGTGTGTGTCTCTCTCTCTCTCTCTTCTTTTGCGCGTTACCTTTCGAATCTGCTCGCGCGATTTCGAAGCGCCGCGAAACAATGCGTTTTCTTCGCTCGACAGGACTCACAGAATTCCGCGCTAACGATCGTCCCCCCGTCATTCGACGGGGACACCTATTGCAATTCGTCGCAAAGTCGGCGCCGCGTTCCACGGAGGGTTCCATCTCATCAGCCATTAAACAAAGTAACAGCGAGCACAAAGAAGCACGACATTGTCGAGGGGCAGCTCTCTCCAGCGTCAGTCCGAGAGATAGGACGAGAGAGCGAGAAGAGAAATAGAGAAAGAGAGAGAAAGAGAGAGAGCGCAAGCCTCCGTCAACGCGAATCTTGAGAGGAGGTGTTTCTGATTAATCTACGCGAACTCTTCTTCCTCGCGCTTCACCTTCTTTGCTGCTGTCTTTTCAGAAATGCAAGAACTACGTGCAACGACGAGCCTTCTCTCTCCTTCTGTCTCGTTTTCTTGAGCTGACAGCTGCTTCTCCAAAAAAAGCAATACAAATACTTTACTGAAAGTAAAGGGAAGACGGCGTGTAAAAAAAAAAAAAAACAAAGCAATGATTTTTGGCGCCGCCGAACAAAATAAGCGCCAAAAAAAAAGGAAAACAAACTGCACACTTGTACAAAATTTTTTACGTTAATTAGCGCGCCAAGCTTCTTCAAGAAAATTGCGGTCTACATTTGCCACGTTCGATAAATTCCGACACGTTTTCGCCTCTTAGTTCATCACCGAAACACAACCAACCTCGCGCGTGTTGTACACAGAGGGTTGTGTGCTCGCCGATGAAAACTTTTGTCAGTGGGATACGTGGTATAGAAACCCGATAGCGAACATAAAAATAAATGAAAAGCCTCGGTAAATGTAAGTCTAAAATTCAATCGAGGTATGCGATGTCGAGGTTTCCGCTGGTTGTTACAGCGCTGTAATAACGTTACGCAATAGTTACGCAATAGTCAGGCGATAACAAGATGCCTCTCGCGTGCTGGTGGATTCGCATTTTTGTAACGCGATGAAGTTTGTAAACATTTTATCAGTCACAAATGACAGATCCATTTACAATTAATTTCAAGATTTATGACAAATTCTATTTGCAAACAAATTTCAAAAAGTGAAATTTACGAGTTCGAGCAATTTTGCAGTCTCGTAGAGAGAAATGTCGCAATGGATTTTTTTTAATTTTTCGAACCCATAAAACTCTGGGAGAAATTTCATGCCGGGGAAATCGCCGTTACAGCAAAGCAAAGGAAACAAAACGGGAATCAAACATATCCGCGTACTTTTAATATTAAGTACTACTAGTCTGGTACTCGTCTAAAGACCGATCCGGCGTGAAACGAGAAGCAGAAGCGAGAGATACCGCGATACTTCGTTCGACGGAAAGACGATCCTTTCCCGATGGAGAGATAGATAGATAGATAGAGAGAGAGAGGGAGTATCTGCTTACTCGACGTTGGGAGATAATCAGGTAGCAGTGGAAGTTCGATAGATTGTTTGATCGATGCCGTTCGGCAGTGGAGACTTAACAAGATCGGGAAGGTATCGAAACGCGCGGCAGAACAAAGCCTCCGATGGGAATAAGAACCCATTGCGTTTTCGCTTTCACGCCGCCATTCATCAGATCGAAGAACGCGCGGTTCTATAGGAGGAAGAGACACTATTTCTCTCTTCGATCTATCATCAATCAAGCGCGGTCTTTCTATTTTCAAGCTTGTGTGATTAACGAACGTTTCGAAGATAACAAAGAGAATGCTTTTTGATTAACACGCGCGACCATTATTTATAAAGGAAATATTTCCGCGCAAAAAAAAAAAAAAAAATTAATAATTTTCTCACAGCGTTATGAAAAATACGCAAAAATACTGCGAACACAGAGATTCGAGAGCGTTAGGTAAATTGTTTATCGTGTAAAAAAGAGCGAAAAGTAATACAATGTAAAAATTCCGATGAGATCCTATCGGAGGGGGAAAATTAGATTGGAAGACGCGAGAGTTTCTCCCAACATACGTTTGTCTCAACAACCCAAGGTACTGCGGCGCTTATCATACCAATTCGCCGAACCCGATTCACGAAAACGAGAGATAGGAAGATGTGCTCTCTCGCTCAAGAGAGCCAAACAACTGATAGAGGACGAGAAGACTAACAAGAGATAGAACCGACAAAACCAGTAAACGGCGGGGGATTGGGAGAGGGGAGAATCGTGGCGGCAATAATTCCGGTGGCGGCTCGCGCCGTTTTGCCCGATGATTCAGGAGAGTAATCTTCATAAAAGAAACAATACGACTCCAGCCGAGCGATAAAAGCGGCGTGTACACGCACGATGCATGTGCAACCATTGGGTTGCGCCCAAGCGCGAATAAATTAACGTTTATTCGGCTTCCGTAGCGCGGGCGGTCACGCGGCGGTCAAGGCTCGCAGCTGCGCTTCCGACCCCTTTATTAATCGGCATTGCCACTCGTAACTCATCGCCCGCCCTCTTTTACGGTAATTTCTTTTCGACCTCCGATCGCTCTCTTTCTGCCCCGCTCGCTCTCAAGCAATGTATACACGATCTGTGCATTTCTCAGCGCTTCAAGTTGCCTTGAGAATAAAATCTTTATTCATAGACCGCAATTGCTCCAATTATATTTCAACTTTATTTATCTGAACTAGGTATCTAGAGCCGATGCGAGCCAATGCGTCAGATGTAAGTGCAAATATATTTTTTAATTTTATATATTTTTGTTTTTTTATCTTTAAATGTTTTATATTTTTTTTATATTTGTATTTTTTTATCTTAAATTTGTAAATTAATAAATATGAAGATTTGAATTAAATTAAATTCACGTAAGATGTTTGGTTTGCATCTCATATATGTAAAATATCCAATTTTTGCTCTTTATGAAATTTAAAAATTCCATCGCGAAAAAGACATCTCGAGGCCAGAAGTCAAAACTCGGATTTCACGCATTCTGTGCAAACGTCTTTTTTATTTATTCCGACTATGTATATTGACTACTACGTATACTGACTATTTTATTTATCTGACTACGTATATATTTGTTTTTCTTACAAAAATATATGTTCTTTGAGATATTTACTCGAAATGAGAAAGAGAGAGAGAACGATTATCGAATATGTACATATACGTGCAAACGCTTTCGGCAGACGCGGAAGAAGAAATTTCGATTCGAAATACTCGCTCGCGGTTTGCGCTTTAAATACTGTATTGGAGCTTTTGCTATTTTATCGCCATATATACATTCCGACAGTCCGCGGTGTTTGCAAAAGGTCAGAGGTGAAAATATAAAATAGTACGAGGGTGTGTATGTGTGAGAGAGAGAGAGAAAAAGAAGAAAAGAGGTTACGATGCACTACTTTTCAGGGATAATTCGATCGAGTTCGTGCGCACGCGAGGCACGGAATCCCGAGGAGATTATACGGCGAGTAATGGAAAAAAGACGAAGATGGAAAAACAGTATATAAGCGCGCGCTTGCTTTTATAGCGAGAGAAACGAGGAAATCGAGAATCTGCATCTTTGATCTTTGCTTTTGACTAACACGAGATAATTGCATCGCGCGCTGCGAAAGAGATGTCAGTCACAGTGGCAAAGTGAAAGAGAACAGAAAGACCTTCTTCTTCTTCTCATCTCCCGGTTTATTTCGCGAGATCGCACATATTTCGGTAGACAGGCGCGCCGGTTTCGTTAAATGTACACCGAAAGACATTTTCATCGCGATATCTGCGCGTCTCTTTGACGAGTGCACGTGCGCAAGTGTGAACTCGCGGATGCAGTTCGCGACGCGTCATGTGTGCGAAGAAGGACGCTTCTATCTCTCAGAGAAAGAGAGAGAGAGAGAGAGAGAGAGAGAGAGAACGGTGTCAATTTGCTTCATTGTGCGGAACTTTCTTCTCGAGAGAGCATCTTTTTTTTTTTTCGAAATAACGCACGCTTCGCACAGACGTTTATAATTTAATGTCACGTAGAGAATCTCGGTCGCTTCTTGACGCGCGCTTTGAAACGTAGCAATTTCGTGATTCTCGTTTTTAACGTGTGTATATTATACAACGCGATTTTAACCGAGCAAACAAACTTGCATAACGACGAGAGGAAAGAAACGAGCGAGAGAAGAAAAAGAAAAATCGCTCTTTGCGTTTAAATAAATAATATCGTCGCGCCAAAGTATTTACACAAGCCGGCAAATAAAAACGGACCGCGAAATTGTCGGAGAAAGACTGTGTGTCTCTCTTTCCGAACGTGTATATAAAACGTGTGACGTGTATATTGTTATCTCCGCGAATAAAGGATATCGATATTTCTCTCACCGTCGTCGTCGCGAGCTTGTATTAACCGTCTGCGGAAACCTGTCGCTCGCGCGAGCATAAAAGTTCTCTTCGCGGTTCTTCATTCGCGGCGAATAGAACTTGATTTCTGCAGCAGCGTAGGTAGAGAATAGACGCGCGCCATCGATCACGGTATCACGTCGGGTGATCATGATTGGTAGCGCAGATCGACGACCGGGCTCGCCGATAATTCCCCACGGGAGGTGTGTGCGCGCGCGCGATGTGTGTGTGTGGTCGCGTGCAATATAACGCGCGGGCGTGTTCACCTCGGGACGATCTTCTCGTCGGACACGAGAGATGGGCGACACGAGTATCGGTGTTTAAGGAACGCGCACGTCGAAGGATATCGAATCGATCCTTTCGAGTGATTTCAATGGCCTCGACCACCGAATTCCATAACGACGACGGCCATTCGCGTTATATTGCCGCTATATCGTGCGTTCATGATCGTGTTCGAATTTTAATGCCGCGGCGGCAGGGAGAGGAACGGAATACACATGGAAAGCGCGCCTATCGCGCGCGTTTCCGACTCTCTCTCTCTCTCTCTCTCTCTCTCTCTCTCTCTCTCTCTGCCCCCGCTTCCATTCGGGCGCGATGGACGTCGTAAGCTTTACGATTGTCCTCCAGCCAACGGCTCGCTTTCGCGATATTACAAATCGTTTCGATTTGCCGTTCCGAACACGCCGGGTTTTCTTTCCCTTCTCCGCTCTCTTCTTCCCCCAAATCGCTGGACAGAAAACTGCGGGGGAGGGAAAAAAACAAACGCGTCTCCGATAAAGCGAAATCAAATTCGTTCATTGTTCGCGCGGATATATATAGTGAAAATAAATATCGGTAATTTCAATATTTTCATAATTGTGACGATTGATAACAAATTGATGATATTTCATTAACCTACTATAATGCGTTCGAATATGTCCAATTATGTAGTTGTGAATTTGTACTTCCTTGATTTCACACGCGCGCGCGAAAGACATTAATTAAAATTGTATATTTGCAAACATACAATATATATATATATATATAAATTTGTTACCTCAACATAATTAAACAACGTAATATTGTTACGAGTTTATGTGTGTGGCGAATAAAATTTAATTGAGTGAAAACAGTTCGATAATAATTAGAGCTCTGCTGCGCATTTAGCCACCGATGTTAACAAACCATTGCGGATATTTTCGTGACGATTGTTATACGTTTACGACGTGACACGTGTAAAATATTTGCGCGTGTAACGTGATTTTGTGAAATTGTCTCAAGTCATTAATTGAAAAACCGGGTTGAGAACACACAATTGCAAATTACTTAAAGTGAATCTTAAAGCCAATGATTCACCGGCGACGGTAGTTTGTTGGATCTTGAGTGAATTCAAGATCTCTCTCAGATGACAGGGACGTTTCGATCAGTCTTTATTGTTTGCGATCATCTTCAGCCAATCAATAATAGAGAAAATTTTCATTAAGAAAAAATTAGTCCATGGGTTACAAAAAAGATCCTTTAAAAAATTCTTTGCAGTTGACAAATCAAATCGGAAACCGTCACTATGCGCCAACAGACAGGAAAAATCAAGCCGATGACATAAACAATGAGTGTAGGTAGTCACAAAACAGATTGTACATTGGAAGTTTCCATGTCTAGGTTTATTTCAAGATATTTATCTCAAGTCGCGCGAGAGAAAAGAGAACACAATTGGCTCAGCGGGAAAATAACGATTTTCGAATTTTGCGACTTATGCTTTTGGCATGCATCCTTAAACGTAAAACTTCTCGCAGTCGCGCGAACTTTCCGAACACACTTCCGAGAGAAACGAATTTATGTACAAGGAAGAATCTTGTGTATACTCTCTCTCGCGCGAGCGGTATTATTTTCTTTTATGTATCTCTCCGCGCGCGAGAGACCGCACACTGTCGTTACATCGATTTTATCTTATAGCGCCCAGCGCCAGAAATAGCTATTGCATTTTTGACCGCCGCGAAAAGTTTCCGTATCCTGTCGGGGGAATAAGTTACGTTGCTCTCGCGATATTATTTCGCGCCGCTCGGACGAATTAAACGTGTTTCGCTCGCGAGAAAACCGCTTCGCGGCCATGTGTCACGTGTAACGTTTTAACGTGACACGAAGATTAGCAACTCTTGCTACAATACGTAACGGTTTCCGCTTCACTTTAATGTTATCGTGGCGCGTATACACACACACACACACACACACACACGCACACACGCACGCACACATTTCGCTTAAAGGATAACCAGTCTGCGAAGATGTTTTAAGTGAAGTCAACGTCACGGCGCAAGGTTTCAGCATCAAGTTATTGCGGAGTTTAAATGTAACATGCCACTTCGAAATTTCTCAAACTATAATTCGGTATTATACAATTATTAATCTGCTTACGCCACGCAATTTAGCTAGACAACTACAATACATGACCTGCAGTCGTACTGTCGGATAATCCGGGAGCTGGTTTTTACGCGGATGTTGTAATATTGATATCAAGTAATTCCGTAAACTTTTTCACGCTCTTGTTCGCAACTTCCATCATTTTTAATGAAAATATTTTCAACAAAAGGGCCAATACGTTGGTGTGTAAAAATGTAGTTTTATTGAAAACAGCAAATCAGATCTATGGATCTTCAGTGAATAACTGCACGGAGAAAAAAGGTTTGCTTTATATCGTCAGCAAAAAACCCATTTGCCGGATACTGATTCTTTTTTCATCAACAAAATGTTTTATCGGCAATACAAAAATCTCAGGCCCATCAAATCTCTCTGGCCATATAGTAACTGATTTTTTGCTAGCTTGTTTGGCAAATCTTTTTTCCCGTGTGAGTCAACTTAGAAAAATACAAAATTAAAATTGTTTCTTAGACTGGCTGAAGGAGATCAGACAATAAATGATCAAAATATCCTGCATCAAATGAGTAGTTTTTTCTTTTTCCGAAATTGATTTACGTGGGCAGTCCGATAAGTACTTAGCCTACAAAAAAAAAACAAAAATTTTGGAAAAGTGGCGATTTATTTCTCAACATAGTC
>QVOB01016595.1:0-14441 GCA_014839585.1 Pseudomyrmex concolor
ACTAATGTGAGACCACGCCCTCCGTTCGAACAAAAAAAGTAAAAGCTATTTACAATTATACAAATTGTTTGTGTGAAAATTGATAAATCAGCATATAAAATGTTAATTTATTTCCTTGTTACAGATATGGCACAAGCAATGCTTCAAGTGTCAGGGCTGCGGCATGACCCTGAACATGCGAACGTACAAGGGTTTCAACAAACAGCCATATTGCGAAGCGTAAGTAAAACATTATAATCGTCGTACTTGACTTCCTTTTCGCACACGATCGCACATATCTCTCTCTTTCTTTCTCTCTCTATCTCTCTCTTGTTCTCTCTGACGAAATTCACGACGCGCGCGCGTTCCACTTTGCCGCAGAAAGAAAGTTGACCCCGCAGAAAATCGCTGACGGCGTTGCAGCGGCTACACCAACCGGGTTTTTGTCGCATAACGAATCGTTTTGCATAACTACGTTAGTGTCGCGATAACTTTAACATTTGAAAATTATCAAAACTAACGCGACATTGCGAATTTTAAATATTATTCGGATATACGCGAGAAAATATTAGTCTTCTGCGAAAAAAAAAACAATTTCAGAACAGACGAGTTAATCCGTTCCATTTGAGATAAAAGAGAGATTGTTGTGTTGCTTTAAGCAAATCTCTCGTTTTTATCGGATAGCTCGAAGCAAAATCGAAACGACGTGTAATAAGTCGCCATGTTTGCTTGGATCCGCAATTTTATTTTTTTTCGCTGCGGGTTTTGCTCGGCATTCATTAGAGAGACAAGAAATGCGCAACATTGATATTAGCGATACTAATGACATGCGCGCGCGCCTCGCAGGCTCTTCCGTGTTTGCACGGCATGTGTGTGGTAATAACGCGACGTCTAATATCCGGTAAACAAATGGGTGGATGATCGCGCGCGTGAGAAGAGTGTGAAAGCATCAAAATAAGCCGTTTGCTCGCGAGATTGCAAATATCTGCGTAGCTAAACGTATGCCAGGTGTGTCGACGCAGCGAAAGCGAGCAAACGGTCCTTGCGATCTCGAGGAATAAATAATGCACGGCTGTCGCGCCTTCTTCTTGCGTGCGTGCGCGCGCGCGAAGGATTCCTCCTCGCCTTTTAAACGTGCGGCGAGGACTTTTAAACGCTCACGACGTCCTTTGCAACATGTCGCCGGTAGCGTAATACTTTGCATAATCTGACGCTTCGTCTCAGGTCTTACTCGATGGTTGATTCGCGTTGCGTGCCGTGCAAAATAAATATTATTTTCTCTACGCAATTCCAGAATGACGTTTTCTCGTGATTTGTTTCGCAAATAAAATGCGCTTTCGTTCGACGTGAATAAACTAGAAAGCGACGACGCGTATATGTCATTGTTTAAATGTGCAGCGCAGTTTTTTTTTCTTTTATTCGCGTTCGCCAATAAACTGAGATACTGAGAAGGCGTAGAAATTTCTTAACGTTATTTTAATCGATGTACGTTTTCATCTGCTGATAAATTCAAACGCGTTCTCTTTAGCGCAAGACTTCGTTTACAACCGCGTGGATACGTATGATATACTATGTGCGCGAATTGAGAACTCATGTTCGATCGAAAGAAATGTAATAACTAATCGTTGAAAACCAGTTTTGTGTCTTTTCTCTCGGATACTCTTACTTCACTTACAACTTGATACAATGATGTATGTAAGCTTAATCCACGGAGAAGGATTGTAATTTAGATTCTAATTAGTGTTATCGAATGGCGAATACAATATTGCCACTCTTCGTGATTAAGTTTGCCCCGTCTAATAACGCGGCAACGGGACAGGCAAGTCGCTGCTTGCTTAGAAAAAATGTGACAAATCATTCGATTTATCATTAAGAACATTAAGAACGATCGAGAGAGATTTCGTCATGCGCGAAAGTCGTTTATTTATTTGTTAGTCAAACAAGCTGATAATAACAACAACTTATATATGTGGCAATATCTGAAACTTGATGCAGAAATTCTTGTTCTTTTATAACCGTTCTTTTAATTAAGCAATGAGGGGGGAAAAAACTGATGAGATCTGAATTGAGAAACGTGTTTTATTTTTCGAGAAAAAAATATAAATAGAAAAATGATTTGTGTGTCGGACCACAGAATGAAATTAACTCTTAAAGATTTGGTTAATTTCGTGACTCCGACAAACAGTAATTGCGCCGTTTGTGCAATGGAGACCCGAGGGAAAACGTTTGACATTTTTAACGTTTTTCTGCGATAATCTCCTGACATTTTATTATTATTATTTTTTTAAATGTTTATTGCTTAGAAAGGTACATACTTGACGTGAAGGTATATGTAAAATGCGCCTGAGGCGTTTGTCTTTTTCTTTTTTTTTAAGTTGATCAAAAGAAACGGCCAACGAAGTTAAAAAGTGCGTTACAGATAATATCTCTCATCGGGAGAATTTCGTATTCCGCAACGACAACGGGTATGTGTCAGCAATGCGTGTCGAATCGGACGACGTACTGAATAAGCAAAGCAGAACACGTGTGAGTCGTGAGATTCATTCATTCGTCTGGTTGTCTACCCTTTTATCTCTCCCTCTCGCGCTATATAAATTTATCTTTCTCGTTCATTAGCCCGTTTCTGCGTGGAGATCAATTTCAATTCACTTACGCACACACACACACACACGCGCGCGCGCGTCGCTCGTAATATTTCTTTGTTCCAGTAATCTATAAACTTTTTTTTAGTTTTAACTGTACGTAGTATCTTAATATTGTTATTTGTCGATCACAAAGTTTTATAATAACTGCGTTTTTATTCGTTGTTCGAACTACTGTAATGTAATATGACGTTTCGGAAATCATCCGTAAGATTATCTCGACAAATTGTAATATCTACGTCTGCAATCATTACGGTAACGTAATTCAACGAAGTTATCGAACGTTGTGAGCGACATAATCGCGGACATTCTCGTCGCGCATCCCGTTACTTCTCGCGTGTCTTTGTCTTGTCGTTCCGCGTTGCATTTCTCTACGAAGCGCAGCTGAACGTCGTCCGAGACCAACTTTAAACAAGCAAGTTTCTGCTTACTTGTCTATTCGAGATTATCGACCCCGAAGAGGAATATCGCAAGTTAGATAAAGTGGCTCTTTACGGATATAACGTTACGATTAAATGAACATATGTTTTGAGTTTCTCTTTTTCTCTTTTTCTCTTTTCTCACACACATCTTGACGCGCTGCACGTATATGTACGTCAAATTAAGCAGTCTACCGGATAGCGCAAAAGAGAACACGTGTTCGTCGCACTTATGCGCCTTTTTTTGGTCTGTTGTTGTTTTATTCTTCACAGCATTTGCGTTTTCTCTCCGTGCGACGATAACTTCAGTGTAAATGCGAATATAAAAGTACATTTTAACAAATAAACCTTTTTTTATAAGTGTGAAACAAAAAGAGTCGAGAAGCAAAAAAAATATTTAAGTCGAAAGTTAAAAAGAAGTGTGTAAAAAGATTGCACTTTTAATTACTTTTAAAGTAAAAACACAATAAATCTTTGTATAGAATATGTTATTTTCTACATGTGATTGCTGAATATTTTTATACGTCTGTTTTTCGTCTTTTCTGAATCGCGTGCTATCTTTAACCACACGTCCTTTCAAATTTTAATAAAATTGTTCGAGATGATATCATCCCGCGGTTCACTACAAGTGAGTCATTTCCTTTGACAACGAATTTTTTTATCCAGCAAACGCCGTTTTTATCCAGCTACGCTTGCGTTGCACATTTTCGCGCATATATTCAATTACAGATTGATACATTAAACGTGGCTTATAATTTTGCTAACTTGGATATTATATATATTTTTTTTTACGCAAAAGTTGCTTTTCGCAAAATTTTTCCATCGTCTTCTCTATATAGAAACATTCTCGTCAGCTTAATTTGAGCCTGCTTGACACTCGTGTATGACACTCAAGTGTATTTGAGTTTTACTGAAAAATAGATTTTTCCTGCGATAAGACATCTGTCATATCTCTTCACTGTTCTCAAATTTTATTATTTAGTTTGCATACTTTTAACAATCAAAATATGAAAGTTTTTACACAAGTATTTTAATATTTTTAATTCTGCATAATTTCTTGTAATAAAATTATTAAAAACTAAAATATATTTATGTAAATTTAGAAGAAAACGATTAAACGTATATAAAGCGCAAATACGCTGAAACGCGTTTAAAAGTCGTTCGCTCCGACGCGACGAGACGTCGCTCGCAGATGGAACAGGAAATGCCGCCGCCTGTCATGCCGCACTTTTAGCTTCGAACAATTTAACAGCTAGAGGGTGTCCAGCCTAGCGTGGCCTGTCCGTGCGTGTCTACGGTGAACCGACCTTGTCCCACAATGCACCCGGGGAACGCGCGCGGGGAACACGTATGAAATTTTACAAGTCCCCACATTCGTACGCACAATGATGCGCTCGAATCAACAATCGCATATGCACATTGCATTGTAACGATGATCGTTGACGCTGAAAATCCGCAATTAAAAAAATTAAACTCGCTAGGCGTGCATTCTCTCGCGCGCATCCGGTATTTATCTCTTCTGCGTAACATCGCGAGCGGAGGATCAACACGCGGATTTCACACAAAGCGAGTGTCGCAATGAGCGAACGACGCACGTGAACTTCCAGCGCGATATTGAGAGCGAGCGTGCACAACAATGCTCTGTAGAAATTGCCTCGTGTACGGAATTCACATTGTTACGTCGACGAAGAAACAGTCGATTCTGGTAAATGTGACGGTACGTCACAATCTGTTTTTCTTGCTTACTTGAGATGCAGAATAACTTACATTTGTATCTATAAAGGAACTTGTTCGTTCCGATATTCCATGCGATGATCGTATCAAAACGTGTCGCCACGAAACCATCGGGGAGCGGATGCGGAGAGAGTTGGTAGATTAAAATTCGTATATTTAGATATTCGGATATGTAAGAGGCTAATGTACGCTTTTTCAGTCTGACGCAAGTCAGTTCTCGTGATTAACATTTACTTATCAGTAATAAATTTTGTTATCAAAGCGAACCACTCTTCGTGAAGAGTTATTAGACTTCCACTTGGTAACAAACGTTGACGGTGTGACGTACTCTGGAAAGTACGCTGAACTTTCGTGAGGCAATTTATCATTAGAAAAATAATGTCTCTTTCCGAAAGACAACCAACATTTGCAAGCGAGATGCCTACCCGAAGCCTAGAAAATTAGTATGCTCGTTTGTGGAAAACGTGTAATTTTCTACAGTTAATTAAATCGCGAAGCAGTTGCCGCGAGTGTACGATTTCTATGATGTTTCTTAATCGAGTAGATACGATTGCACGTTACGAACAAGCCAAACTTGTCTCTTCGAATTTTACCGTAATCTTGATTTAAATACATATATTCTCTTGCATCTTTTCTCTGTGTTGGGGAATTATATGAATTTGAAACACATGTTTTAAAACGTTTTAATTGACGATGTTAAATATCGAAGAAAAAATGAAAATTTTCTATCATTCTTTTTAAACGAGGTGGTGCGAACGTGGTGCCTCACCGAGACTTTTCATACTCTCCCGGCTTTTGTGAAAATTTCTAGAATGCGGCCGGCGATATGGCTTCGCTTTGTCGTCACAAATGACGAGCGACAAGTTTTCGAAGCCTCTTTCGCGGTAACGGAATCCAATAAATCTATTCTGAGAGAAAAGTGTTTCCTCCCGCGTCATCGCACGAAACTTCACATCGTTGCGCGCATCGGTGCAATATTGTAATACGTAATCACTCGCGCGAGAGAGAAAGAGAAATGTGCGGTTTTAACATTCTTTAACGTCAGGCTGTCATTTATCCCACTCTCGCGTACGTGCGTATTGGAAAACTATATACCATTAAACTTTAAAGGTCGCGAGCGTAGATAAATTTCTGAAGAAAAAATACCAAGATCCTACATATGAAAATACGTAAATCATCACGAGAAGGCATTTCTCAATGCGCGAAATTTATAGTTTCGTAAGTAAGATCGGAAAATCAATGGCCTAAGAAAATTCTACTGAGTATAATCACAAATTCATTAGATTCCAAATCGACGAGGTAAAGAGCCGAACCTGAACAATTATCCTCTATTGCTAAAATCTCTTGTTCAATGCGTTTGCTTATTATAGTTAAGGAACTTCGGTTGTAATTTCCTGATGCTATCTCGTTGCTGCCACTCGACCGATCTGCGATAACACCAGGTGCAACAGATGTTATCTGCTCCGATGCACATTGGCTGTGCGTTCACGTTTCTCTCGTAATAGGTATTCGATAAAGCATGCAGTGTCGCGCGATGTAAACAAGTAATCCGAGAAAGAAGAAGCCTTATCAAACAATGAAAAGTGTCCTGTCGCACACGTAAATACGCGTGGAGTCCGCGATGTTATCAATGAACGATAATAAATGTAAATTTTTTTGCGACTTTGAGATTTATTTTTAGAAAAAATTGTGTTAAAATAATTTTGTTTTGCATATCGGATTTACGTTAACTTTATTTGAACTGCATGCTAACATACATTAAATTTCCATATTTTCTACCTAAGATGATACGGCGTTGAATATTTAAGTGGAATTCAATAAAATAGATATCTTAGGGACTTATATTGTTGTAAATAGGTGAGAAGATAGAAAGAGAGGAAAGAAGAAAAAGAAAAGAGATAGAAGATTCTATTAAGAGATTAGTCATCGCGGTGTGCGCGCGCGCGCGTATATGTGTTACGTAGTTAAATTATTCGATGAATCACTTCGTTCATATTGCGGTCGATGTAATCCGTAATGGGACAGTTCTCAAGAAGAAGCGAATTGATTGTACATGCCATATTGCATATTATAAAATTTTTTCGTGGAAAACGACTATTCATTGGCGAGATTATTTAAATCATATATTGTAACTTCGATATCTCTCTTTCTCGTACAAATTTTTTTATTTGTGAAACTGTTTCTTATCAAATAATTGTTTCTTATCGACTAAGTGTTTCCCCTTATCGCAAACGCAATCTTAAAGTTAAAGATATCGGTACAGAAGCTCCAGTTATCTTTCTCATGCGGCCTCTTTCGTCATCTCTTTTTCCTTATCTCGAAAATTACAGCTTCATACGTGTGTTGTCTGAGAACTTCGCAAAATATATATCCTCCTTTGCCGCTCATCGTATCTACTATTCGTTAATATTATTGTTTTTTACCACGTTGTGCGTAATAATACAACGATTTGAGAAAAGTGCAATACAACCGCGAGCAAGTAGAGAAGACCGCGCGAGACGCATTATCTCTCAGTTATTCTCGTTCTCACAGCGTTATATTTTTAGCGATTCCTCACTTTTTTTCCACGCTGAATTCGAGGAACTCGAACATACACGACGCATCGGCAAGATAAAGTTTTCCACGTGGGGAACAATGTGACTTCTCGCCTCGTCCGGACAAAGAGAGTCCGGAGCTGTGCGCGCACGCCTATTATATTCGTGCACTGTGCACCGAGACGATATTACGTAATCGCGTGGCACAATTACCGGGGTAAGACAACGCGCGTACTTACTAACCCCTCCGTACAAGGAAAGCGAAGTCGTGACACAAATCTCGATTACGTCTCGCGCGCGTTATAAAGCCGATTTACACGATTTGCTTTCGATGATTGTCTCGGAAAAATAATTCAAAGATATCATGATTGATTGATGTGTTGTTACATCAACGCAATTTCAATCATTAGAGGAAAACGTGTTTTTCGAGACAAGATTTTGCGAGCAATAATTTAATTTGAAACGATAAATCATTATTTACGTTACATGTACCGCGCATGTGTAACAGAATATTCTCTCATACTTTATCAGAAAAATTGTGTTATGGTATATAAATATAACACTCGCGTGAAAAAACACGGTAGAAAGTGGCAACTTGATAACAGGTTTAAGCCCGGTATTTCTTATTCGGTCTTTCTCATTAATACAATGCAAAGTACTTCCTTAGTTGCGCCAGAGTTCCGACATTTTTTTATTTATTTTTTATTTTTATTTTTTTTTATCGCGATACGATATATTCGCACCACATGTCACCGAAAAGCATTCTCACGCATGTCATTTACTTACACGTGTATGTACATTGCGCGCGTATGTGCATATGCGGTTACGCGTTCACGCGCCGATTTCTATCTCGATAAGTAGGTACCGGATAGTTACACGCCGCGATTAAATCGGTCGAGTTGCCAATCGGCCAAGTGAGATTTCTATCGAATTTCACTCGCACGTTTAATAAATTTTCCTTATTATAAATTCGCGCGCAGAGAGCGCTTCGGGCAAAAGCGCTTTGCGCGTGCGAGGCTAATTATCCGTGTACATTGTACGTAGGTAACACGCTCGCGCCGTTCAAAATAGCTTAGTTTACGAGCATTTAATTCGTAGGCTTACGCTAATCGGTAGTTTCATCATTACTCGCCTAATTAATAAGTTCTCACAGCTGCGATGTGTGTAAATGAAAGGCGCTTTGCGCGTTCCGAGGCGTAAGACGTAACAATTGTTGTTAAAAGGAATTTGTCGGTTAAAAAAAGAAGATGAGGAAGAGATTTTATAACATATCTCACGTAACGTATCACTATTACGCGGAATACATCTTTGTCAGTTGTTTGCATTGAAGATAGAATAATCGTTTTAAGACTGAAAATTTTTTTTATCACAACGTATCTGATTCGCGGCGAAAGTTGTCTAATGTAGAAGCCCGTAGATAACGTTGCTCTGTGGAGCAATGATAATGACAAGAAAATGTAAATATCGTTATCACACGCACACACATTAGCCTCATTGTGCGCACGCACAAATAGGATAGTTAGCTTTTTCGAACTGATATTTTGCGTAATTTGTCTCTCTCTCTTTCTCTCTTTTTGCATCTATTATAATCGACATATTACCGCGCATAAAGGATGCTCACGAGATAAGATTGACGTCGTTGACCGCTTGTCGTTCACTTGAAACTTATATTATTCAGCGAACTTCCATGTTTCCTTTGTAGAGAAGATCGTCCGGCGAATCTATGTAAAATAATGTGAGAGGCTCGCATGTGTGTATATGTACACACACACACATGCGCGCGCGCGCGCGCGAGATATTCTCGCTAAGAAACACGAAACTGAAACTGGAATACGACCTAACGGGTGTTCCGAACTGAAAAACTCAATCCTTGAATTTTATGCGAGATGAAGAAAAAATTTTTGCAGATAAAAAGAGTCACTTGTGTTAATGACTTTTCTCTCCTTCTCGTGTGTTTGAACATACAGACACATACCAAAAGCAAAAGCCACGACAATGGCGGAGACGCCGGAGCTGAAGCGTATCGCGGAGAACACGAAGATACAGAGCAACGTCAAGTATCACGCCGAGTTCGAGAAGGCGAAGGGAAAGTTTACGCAGGTGGCGGACGATCCGGAAACGCTTAGAATCAAGCAGAACAGTAAGATCATCTCGAATGTCGCCTATCACGGCGAGCTCGAGAAGAAGGCGATCATGGAGCAAAAGAGGACGATGACCGGTGAAAACGGCGAACAAATAGGTAAGTGGTGGATATCTCGTTGATTCTACTTTTGTGCGCCGCGCGTACGACGTGTTATTACGCTATCTTTCTGTCGTAAATCATCGTGTACAGCGGTACCAGTACCGCTCATATGTGCGCTCTTGGGCTTTTTAATCGTGTGCAGTAAGTGTTGAACGGCGTAATTAATTCCTTTATGTTCTAGCACCGATCATTCATGACGATTTTCGTAACAATATCTAATTACCAAGTTTTTTTTTCATACATATGTATACCTTACGTGTATCAACGTCTGTGAAAGTAATCGCTAATTTTTATATTCGAAAACGCGGAGGCGATACAACGGTCACATGATTCACACTTGTTCGCTCGATTCATTCGAACGGTAATGCGAAACTCGAAGAAACGAATTTTGTTTCATTGTTGTATTTTTCTTCTTCAACGTTCGCAATTCATTTTTTTTTTTTATACACATATTTTCGACCATTGCCATTCGTGGTAGCGGATCGTGCCGCGCTTCTTGTTGAATCGTGTATCGCTAGCTTCTCTCTGTACATTGTTGATATAGAATACGTAGAGTACACGGACGGTACGATCGCTCCTGCATCAAGTATAAACGCCAATCCGCCGCCCGCAAGAACGGCGAACTCGCCGGTACAGAGGACACCAGGTAGGATCGCCGATTACGATCCTCTTAGCGAAGCGAGGCCGAGTCCTTATTCCGCAAGACAAGCTGCCACAACGGTTATCTATACGAGCGACAAGGGACCAGGTGCGTTTGTCTTCGCGTCTGCAATCGCTGCACATTTTTTTTTTTCCACCGTGTTGACGTTGCATGCCTGTGCTATACTTCATTATCGTATGACACCGAGCAATGATACTCGACTTATTTGTAATAATTTGTAACAAATGCATTGTATATAACATTAATACTATGTGTTGATGGTATTATTGTGTCATGTAAAATTACAATAACATGTATGCAACATGTATATATAACTGATAAAAATTATCTATGCGTGTTCTCTTCGTCTGTGTGTGTATGTGTATAATATAATATTTTTAATTTTGTACATAATTTTTATCTTATGTATCACTCTTCGATAGATTTGCAAGATTTTTAATTACTATTACAATAGACAATTTAATTCTATTTATAGCTCGATCCAGAATTATTATAAGCTTAGATTGCGATGTGTGCTTTATAGTCTTATTATCGCTTGTCAGATTAAACATACATATTTCATACTTGCATCATACGTACACTTTGTATCTGCATCTCACGCGTTTTATCAACAAAAGCAAGTCGTCATAGCAATTTGCACTGAAATTAATCGTTACGACATCGCACTGTTTGCCTCGTTGGGAAAATAGAAAGTGTGTAATCGCTTTTGCGTAACGTTTCTTCTTCTGGTTCTTTGTGCATTACTTGATACTAAAATTTATGGCGTCAGATTGAACGATTAGTATTGACACCAATTAACAATTGTATGGAATTATGGACAAGTTCTACACAAAGACACATTGCAGTGACGAATCCACCGACACGAAAAATCGGCTCGGTTGCTGACATCGATCCAGTAAACGACTATTACGGATCGCTAACACCAGCCATGAACAACAATCATGTCTCTCAGCATCAATCGCAGCACCATTCGCAGCACCAACCTCAGCACCAACCTCAACACCAATCTCAGCACCAACCTCAGCACCAACCTCAGCATCAGCAGCCGCCTCCACCTTCTAACGTTGGGGTAAATATCTCTTTAATTATTTATATCGCATTATTGTTTACATATTTGTTTTCTAAACTGATGTTCTTTCTTGCAGAGAGTATACAGAGCGATGTATGATTATGAAGCACAGGATCTCGACGAAGTGAGCTTCTGTGACGGTGATCTGATTGTCAATTGCACAGCCGTCGACGAGGGATGGATGACCGGACTGGTGCAGCGTACGGGGCGACATGGCATGTTACCTGCTAACTATGTCGAGCCGGCGCAGATTTAAATATTTTTTTGACATTCGCTAACCATTGTGTCGTCACGATTAAAGCACTTAAATTCGAGTGTTTTGCTGAAGTAAAAGACGGTAAGAAGAGAAAACGCGATATACCTATAATACTCGAGGTAGCGCTTTCGTTAGTTGCGAAGTTATTTGTTTGCTGTGAAATTCAGTTGTCTTTTTCTTCTGTTTCAACAGAAAGTCATTGGCTGATACGATAATGGAAAAGCGAAATTATTTTGATCGAAATTATTTAAATCGACATTGAAGCATTAACGCAGATAATAGCTATCTCGAAATGTATTTCGTGAACAACTTTAATAAGATCGAATAGTCTATTTTGAAATATATAGCGAGAAATGCTTGAGAAAATGTATAAACTCTAAGTTTGCTTCGCAAATGCTTGAAGAGAACGTGTTTTACGAAAGTATCCAAAATTCAGCGCGAACATGTTCGCGATCAATTTCGAAATAACATAGTATATAATTTAACATTTATATATATTAGAATCATGGGACCAAACTCTCTGCAATAACTGCGATAAATTGTGCCTGCAATAATTAAAATTCCGAAACTTTGTATGTAACACAGTAACAGAAATTTTGACGATTAATTAGGAATAATCTAATTTTTTTTTTATTTTGAATTTTTTCCTTCTCATCCGCCACAATATTATCAAAGAAATTGCTCGAATCATCATTCCTTCATTTCAATATTTTCCAGAATTTATAGAAATTGGAAATATAACAATTAAGATATACCTAGAGAGATCTCAAAAAAACTACATCAATTCTGTTTAATTGAAATAGCTTTCATTATTTTTTCTATTTTTTTTTCTTTTTTTTTCTTTTTTTTTCTGATGAAAATCTTGTTACTTGTCATTTGATAGAAATTCTGAATAACACATCAAGTAATATCTAAGAAAGAAAGATAGAGTTTTATATTTTTATTTTTATAACCACGCAAATAGTACGTTCTTTCTACTTTTACATTTATCATTTATATCAATTATTATATATATTTTTTCAAGTATGTTCGTAAAATATGTTTTACTGTTAAAAGGTAACATTAACTTTTTGTTTTGTTAATATAGTAACGAAACGTAGGAACAACTCTTCTTTTGCATTTGTTGAAAGACAACAATGTAACGTGCCTTATACGTATATTAGGCTGTTAATTGATAGCAATATAGAGCTTTTTTTTTTAATAAGAGAGAAGAGATAATATATTGAAAACAAAAATACAAAGGGCAATCACACATCAAAGTGTCTCAATTATATAGTCCGATTTATATTTTACACATTAACATTAAAAACAAAAAATTAAAATTACGAGGAACACATGTACTATTGTTGATGCGAAAGATTCTCCCAGTTGGCCTTTGTTTTTTGCTACGAAATTAACACTTTTAAAACAAAAAATAATACTGATTTTAAGTACTGTTAACGATTTTCAACTAATTAAAGAATTAACCAATATTTACTGTGTAGTTCTTAAGTTTTATCTTGTATGATCCATTTGTATGCTTCGTTCCAAAATCGCATTTACATGTATTTTTTAAGTTATTGTATTGAATTTATCGACTCTGAGGAGATTACCAGTTGATTTGTAACGGAAGATTAATACTGATCGCGCGGTTAAATTGGTTGTTGACAGTGTGTCGTGTTGCCATCAACGGGTGCTTTTTATGACATTTTTTTTGTCATTGCATTTCCAAATTACTTGCGTAAAGTAGTTCCTCAGAAACGTATCTACATTTACCTGAATAGGCGTATTATACTGTGGAACGACGTCCGGTGGAACTGTGCAAATTAATAAAATGTATAAAAAAAAAAAAAAAAAAAAAAAAAAAAGAACCACACATGACGTCGTCCCACTTATTATAAGCAAGAGAAACGATATTTTTGGAAACATGTTACTCAGCACTTTTGTAATTATATTAGATTGCTGAGAGAGAGATAAAAAAGATTTCAAATTTTAACTACAACATACAGTATATGTTAGCGTTGTGTGTTTAGAAACAGATAATATTATATTATCGTATGTAATATTATATTATCGTATTGAATTATATAAAAAAATAATGAATATATATGTTATGTAAACCTGCAGTTGTCTCATGTTATTGACAAGCGTACTTTATCTCGAAATGTAAAATTCCTTCTTTTCTGTCATCGATCAAATTCCTTTTTCCTTAGAATTCGATCTGTAAGAAACGTTCTATACCATACACATTCAATATTTAGAGATATAAAATATGCATATATATTTATTGAAAGTAATATAAATACAAATAAAACGATAATTATCACATAAGATAGAGTCAAAATCGCTGCATCGAATGCGTGTTTGAAAGTCTCTGAGCTTGGTCCAAGATTGATCGTCAATCCCGGCAACTCTTACACGATTACATCAAACTATTGACTCAATATGCGAAAGATTAGACTAAAGTACAAAATGTGTTCAGCATTAAAATTACGTTGCCGAGAGTCGTGATGTATCGAACTTGATCGACTTCCTCATTCTATAGTTTTTGAGCGTATTTATTTGTAATATTCTGTTTTTCTGTCAGACATATTTCTCATATCATGATTCAGCCCAGATTGCTTTTCAAACTTTTCTATATTGTAAAAGCATTATTTATATATGCTTGCAATGAATACTATAATATATCTCATGTCATTAGAATGAAATATTTTGCTTTAGCAGATAAATTAGTATTTCATCAGTACTTTGACACAACATATAATGATATTACAATATGATGCAACATAGAAGCGTGACTTGAAAATATGGATAATATGTAATGTTTCTTAATACGATTTAACGGAACTCAAGCGCAACACTGGACCATATGCTATCTACTTGTATGGTGAACATGTAAAGAATCGTATGTTTAACGATGAATATT
>QVOB01016596.1:0-11696 GCA_014839585.1 Pseudomyrmex concolor
AAAAAAAAAATATTTGTAGATTGTGTATTGTGTATATATAACACTCTGCATATGTTTTCTTATAAACATTTTCAGTTTTCTCTTCTTCCTCTCTCTCTCTCTCTCTCTCTCTCTTGATATGTAATGCAGATCTGCTACACACATGTAGTAGCTGAAGAAAAAACTTCCGTTTTTTTTACGAACGCCTCTATCGCAAGACAATGCCGACAGAAAAACGTTAATGACGAATCAACAATCGCGTTAAAACGAAAGTAGCGACCCTATTCCGCTTCTATCTCCCATCTATACATCACATGTGTACTATCTAATACGCGAAACGAATTATACTCTTTTCTTCGCCGTTCCCATATCTGTCGCGACGTGATCGTGAATCGCTTCCTTTTAATACGAAAACGCGCGCACACGCGCGGAACCCGCAAAAACGCGTTGTCGCAGACGAGAAGAACGTCGTGTGATGAGCACGGCTCGTAAAAAAGTCGTCCACGACGGCACGACGAAATCACGCATTGTTCGGTGACCTGCGAACTCTCCCACACTTACCTACCCTGTGAACACGCGTGTGCGTGTGCGTGTACGCGCACATCACACACGCACATCACACACGCACATCACACACACACACACACACACTCACGGAAAACGTCTACAGCATCTGCATAAAAGTTTCGCGCGAGGAGAATTCATCGCGCGCAAAGATAACTTTAAACTTGAAATATACCTACTCTTCTGTAAAACAACCATGTAAATTTGCAGTTGAAAACATGACGGTTTATCTTCCGACTTATTATTTTTATCAACTAATCGTATAACAGTTGTAATTTTCAATTATTTTTTTTAATAGCGTGCTCGAACAATTTTTACACATATCTGCTGTCTTTAATAATTAAAAAGAGAATGGATTTAAATATAAATTATATCAACATCTCACATCGCGCGCTGCACCGCGTTTGGTACATATATACGAGTAGAAAAAATCAGATTTTGCGAGTTCAAAATAACAAACATTCTCAGACAACTCGATTCGAATCGCGAGAGAAATCGAACCAATTAAATCGCATCAATTCGCTATTTTATCTTCAAGTCTCGCTGCAATTCGAAGCATCCGAAGCGTGTAACCCGAGCTTTCGGAGCGTGTGCTGCCGAGACCTTGCGCGATACGCTTTATTGCCGGCTTAACGAGAGCCACACCTTTTTTAACGGGAAGGACGCGGGACGCGCGTTGTGTATCGCGAACAAAAGACTCTTCAGCGTTAAAAATAACGATATATAGTTACGGGCCATTATGCAGATAGTCGAATGTTATAATTGCGGTATATCGATCTTTCGCGGAACGATCGCCATGTTCAATCAACGTCCAATCCCGCATCGGTTTTATGGAGTTGTTGTTTTGGTCAAAGAACTTGAGGAGAGCACGTAGGTAGTCATTTGCGATACTTAATCGAGAGATACACGTACATCCGTTTTTTTACAAAGACAAAGTTCTCGGGATGAAGAAATAAATTCGATGCTACGTTCCTATCAAAAGAGCTTTAACGACAGATACATATCGGTTTTATATAAACTTTACTACGTGACATTGCTTCGTTGTTAAAGAAACAACACTGAAGAAAGAGTTTTGTTGAGATAACCAAAATTTGGTAAATTAAACCAAATAAAGTATTTTGGAAACCAAATTTTGGTTGAAATTACCAAATTTTGGTAATCTCAACAAAACTGTTTTTTCTGTGAACAGATTTTTCTTTGCATTAAGTGAGCACGAAGAAAAAATATATACTCTTGTGCTTTCCGCACAAGAACCGACACTTGACCTTATTGTTCGATATCATCGGTGCATCACCAGACTGTTTAAATATTCATGCAAAACAGATTGTTGTTTGCGACACTCAAATATAGAATATGCAAAGTTTCGCACACGAAGAAAAGAAGAATTGATATAATTTTGTTTAAATATGCATAAATTGATATGTTATTATAATATAAATGTGTGTATAACTAAATATAAAATTTTCACGCGACCGGTCGTGTTTCAAAATTATATGTCCGCAGTAGATTGTCTTACGTCTCTGTACGCGTCTTTTTTTTTTCTTTCATCGTCTCGTCGCTCTCTTTGTCCAACTTCTTTCGCACGATAATCCTCGCGCGTAGCATCGGGAAATCGTAAAAATCCGCGTACGGGATACCTGGCGTGTGAGTGGTCGCGTCCAAGGAGACCGACGGTACCGCGCTGCCGTTGCTGCGGATGATCGCGTGATGATGCGATTGCTGATGATGCGGATGATGGCCAGTGAGAGGCTCCGCCTCCTGGTACGCGGGATAATCGGCGTAGAACGGTTCGTGGCCTGTCATCAGTGTGTCCAGCATCTGGAGCACCATTTCCGAAGACGCGACAACGTTAGACGCACTACCACCGCCGTTGCCACTGATTCCGCTTGTCAACGTTCCAATGTCACCGCCTATATTCGCGTACGCGTCAACTATTATACCCGGCGCCTGCCCCGAAGGCCGCGACGTCCCGACGCTCACGACGCCCGCCGTGACGTCGTCTTCGATTGTTCCGCGCGACGACGTTGGCCACTGCTCCGCGACGACGAGCGCATTCGTGCGACGATGCGACGATGATCTCGCACGCGATCTTACGACCGCGATTTGCCGATCGCGCTTATTGCTTCGTTGATTTTTCGCGGGCTGTGCATCGCGCCGATAACACAGCGATCACGCGACGATATAATCTCTAAATGTCGTGCGCGTCCGAGATCGAGATTCACCTCAGAACGACACAAATCGGTGTAGAGTTTAATAATAACTGTTTTTTTTTTGTTTTGTTTAAAATAAATCACATTTCTCTGTGTGCCGAGAATTTCTACAGAAAATGATTTTTTGAGATATCGCGCAACAGGTGTTCTTCGAGTTAGTTCCGTTTCTTCGTTGACTCAGCTGCACACTGTTGAATTCTCAGCAGGTATACCGGGCCTCAATCCTGTTCCCCTAATCACAATCCAATTTTTAGTTTTTCTATTGTGACTGCGTTGCCGTGTCATCCGGTTACTTATAAACGAAACAAATTCTTGCGCTTTCTTTTCAAACCTTCTTATACTCTTAGCTTAAATAACTCTGCAGCTTAAACCGAAGTTATTCTCTTCTAAGGAAATACCTTTTCATTTCTTCTTCTCTCTTTCTCTTTTAGTCGCCACAGATTTTTTTCGACGAAATTGATCTGAAGATATATTCCAGATACTTCCCGCTAATTACTCACAGCATTTAGTTCCACATCAAATATCGAATCATCAAGTTCTCTCGAGTGTCTAATTACTCACCGCGCGTTCAGTTCCACTGTACAATAGAGTCGTGCAATTAAAGTCTTCTCGGTCTTTGACTGAATTTGTTTTTCGTGATCGTCGACTACTTGCCTCTTTTCTCTCTCTCTACGCGTTCCATCGAAAAACTGTTACCTGAACTCACATAAATCCTTAAGTACACGTCATCCTTTGCGGAAAAAGTCACTGCCTTTCGAAAACACGCGACACCTCGACGTCGATAGAGACAGTTATCTTGAAACGCCCGTCTTAAGTCGAGAAACAAGACACAGTCCGAAAATACGGACAGGACGTCGAGCAGACGCGTCGCGACAGATTTCTCTCTCGCCATCCACGCACGCCACACACTCCGCTCGCACTTTCTACCACTTGACGCGAACGCGCGCGTGTCACTATGACGAAGCGCCGTGCCGTTTCCGCTCTTCGGCGGCCCGTACCCCACCGTGTTGCATGCGGCCCCCTTTCCTCGCGACCCTCTTTTCGTCCACCATCGCATTTTCATCCCCCTCTGCCCCCGGGGGCCCGGCCGTAGTCCAGCGTCTCGCGCGACTTCGCCGGTGTGGCATTGGTGCCTTAGGATGGTGGTGGAAGGTGGGAGTTCACGATCCCACCGAGTGGGGCTGCGTGTCGAGTGGAGGGGAATTAGATAGGAAACGCATCAGAGAACCCGCCGGTGTTCTCAAGAGGGAAAGAGCGAGAGAGGAAAGAAGGGAGATCACAAAACGCCCCCTCGAAGCTTCAACCACCTGCTGCCACCCGTTGCCCGTCGTCATCGTTGCGCTTATCCGCTGTATTCTCTGTCGCGTGTACGTATACTCGGTCCACCTTTCCCTTAAGTAAGCTCAACCGAGATTTCAACGCCCAAATACTTTGGCTGAAGACGCTCGGCAAACTATACAGGAAGTAGTTGTTGTTCGGCAAACACTTTTCATTTTCTCTTTGTCGCGGCACGATGTCTCTCGGATTTTTATTAACAGTAAATATATGAATATAATAAAACCTAATTCACGATTTCTTTGTTTTTTTTTTTTATTTGAAAATTGCATGAATTTTACTGAAACTTAGTGTGTTTGGTAACTACGGAATATTCACAAATTAAAAATTATCAGGTTGATACAAAAATAACTGCGGGTTTTGTTATTTAATAAATAGTACAATTTCCATAAGCTTAACAATTTTTTCGATTTCATAAAAAGCTATAAAACAAAAAAGTAATTAAAACAATTGAAAGGTTTAATTTTACGGTATGTGTATGAAAAGATAAGAGGCAGCAGATTCATTTCAATGAATCCTCGTCGTTCATTATTTCGTGATTTGTCACACCGGGATTGTTCGGTCTCGTCTTCGCGCGATATAATAGTAAAACGCGCACACGTTCGACGCGAGTCGAGGAGGACCTAGCCTATTTTTGAGAGGGGCTGCGACCGGTGGCGAGGACCGAGGGGAAGCGTGCGGCAGACCTACCGGATGTTGAGAGGCGAGGCAACGGGGGTTTTTCTCTCTGTTCGGCGACCGGGCTCTCGCACGTGATGCAGAGGGGACCGGAAGCGCTCACTCCCCTGCGCCTCGTGCCTCTCTCTCTCTCGTATAGACCCGCAGCAATATAGCAATGGGACTTACCGAGGGCCGTCACAATAAGAACGCGTGCGCTTTTACCGTTCGCGCTTCAGGCCTGGTTCGACAACGTATTTGCCGCTGTCTATTTTCTATTCCGGGGTCTAGGATCTAATTGATATCGCAATACTGCACCTCCTTGTGCGGTTTCGTCTTTCAACGCGAGAGAAATATGTCTCGTTTCAAACGATTTTTGGAGGAGGAGGATCTTTGAACTATTTTTAGATACGTACGTTTGATTTGTGAGTCGTGTCTGGAACGTGATGTTTAAGAAACAATATCGTTTATAGAAATAAATCGATTTGATCACAGTTAACGTCTCGATGAAGTAAATTCTCTTTTGTGTTTTAATAAGATATTACAGAGAATAGAGAAAGTAAAACATGATTCATGAATATCATCAAATCAAACATGATGTAGTCAATACAATCAAATTAATCCAGAGAAAACTAAAAAAAAAAACCTTTAATTTTTGAAAGATTACATCGCATTGCACTTTTGTACTGTTATTTACATTTTTCTTCACACACGAAAGAGATCTACCGCGCGTTCTCTCTGCAGAGGGTCTCGAAAATTATATAACGTATATACTCGTCCGCGTATATACTAGTCATACAAGACGATCTGGTTCTCCTCTCTCTTTTTCTCTTTCTCCTCCACATATGTGCGATTCTTCCACTCAATCGAAGCGCGTTCTCGAAGTGAGCAACAATGCCGAAGCGGTTTTCAAGGAGGGTGCATTTACAAGAGTGCATTAAGGGAGGAGTACTTCGAGGACATTATAAAACTATCTTGCCGCCCCGAAGTATTATTGGGGTAGGTCCCCCTTCCCCTTTTCCATTTACCGCCCGGCCCTGCCCAGCGACTTCCGGCTGTAACGTGAGCTCCGAATATCGCTCCTGCTTTTTTTTCCTCTCCTTCTCTCTCTGCCCCCCTTCTTGCTCTCCTTTTCTTCGCTCCGCTTTTTTACGCTCGTGCGTTCTGTCGCTTCTTGTTTACCTCTTCTCCGCGATTTTTCGCTCGTAATTACAGTAAATGCACCGATACGACCGGATGCGCACCTTCTGCCACCTGGTAATAAATATATTTTTATTTACTGCGCACAATTGCGTAAAAAAATTCCAAAATAACACGTGAAATAACCGAGAACTGTGCGATTATAATTTACGCAGACGTAAAACCAAATCTTACGCAAAAAATAAGCGCTCAAAAAAACGTCTTTCTCCGAGAGAGAAAAAAAACGTAATTTTAGAAAATAAAAAGAGTACTTCAGTTTCTTTTCTTTTCTTTCCTTTCTTTACTACAGAATAGACAACTAACTCTAATAATCGGGTATATTAACGCCAAATGGCGCAACTTTTCCGCCACGCCTGATACACGAGAGATACATATGCAGATACACGTTAAAAGTCTTAAAAACCTAGAAACTCTCTCTTTTCCTCTGCCCCTCTCTCTCTTTGAAACAGTTATACCATTTGTAGAAGGAACACGGTTTTCTATTTCCGGCGGTTCGTATATTTACCTTACGCTCATCATGGCGTGTGCGTACGAAAACCTTGACGATAACCACGACGATGACGGCGACGAGAGAGGAAGAGGAGGAGGATATGCGCGAGGAGGAAAGAAAGGACGAAAAAAAAAAAAAAAAAAACATGAACATTCGAACGTGTGTACATATGTATATACAGCAGCATGCGCGCACGCATACACACATGCACGCGTTGCTATATGCCACACGGTCGTGTCACGAGTTCTGAATGAGCAAGAGGCTTTGTAGACCCTCGAGGCGGTGTACGAACTATGAATGAACGAATGAATGAATACAACCTGTGCCAACTACCCCTCTTTTCCTCTCGGCGTACCTTCGGCGCGCCCTTTTATTCCCTTTTTCTGTTCTCGCTTCATCCCCGCGCACACGAGTCCTCACGTGTATCCACAACCCTCTTAGTCTAAAGATTTTCTTTAATACACGCGCGTTTTCTTCGTGTAATATCTGCAGTAGCACAATGTGCGCGTTTCATTCGCGCAACAACAACAAAGCGCGGCACATTAGATTGCGCGAAAGCAATCTGTCAGAGCCAAGTTTGAGAGATCGATCGCTATCAATCGCGCAAATACATCGAGTGACTACAGTTATATATCGAGTGCGCTGCGCGCAGAATATCGAGTGGTATTTGCGAAACCCTTTTGTATCTCGAGTAATACAAAAAAAAAAAAAAAAAAACGAACGAGATCGAGGGGAAAGAGAAAAATAAATACTCGAATGTATTTCTTGTCTGAATATCTGAACAATATCCTTCGCAAAACAAGATTCGAAAAAAAAAAAAAAAATACGATTACATCTTTATCATTAAGATTTTCGCCGCGGAAGACTCCGCATGGATAAAGTCGCTCGAGTCGAACGAGAGTAGGAAGTAGAAGAAAAAAATCACGCAGGACACAAAATTATTCGTATTCGTCGTTAGTTTACAACGCGCGAAGATTGCCTAACAAACGATCATTGTATTCGCCACGGCGATTAACCAACCTCTCGTCCATCCATAAATGCTATCAATGGACGTCACGAATATCGCGCTCCTTTTTTGGCCGCAAATGTATATGATCGGTAAAACGCGTCACACGCGGCAAAGCGGCGGTGGCGGTAGGTGTTCGTTTTTGGCGCACAGGGATTCTCTCCCCGAGCCTCTCGTCTTTCTCTCTCTCTCTCGCCTCGTCTTCCTCGTCTCCGCTAATTTATGCATAATATGCAAGCGCACACAGGCGCTACGCGTGTTTGTGGATCCGTGCACGTGCGCGCCGCGCGCGATACGTGACACGAAGCGATGAGTGCGCGCGACAAGCTACGCGCTTGTCCTCAACAGACAGCACGCGCTACGATCGACGTGCATCCTCAAAATTATTCTCAAGGGAGAGAACAACGAAGGGGAGATGTGAAAGATCCCACCTTCTCGCTCTCCAAAGTTCTGTGTGAGTAACGGGAAAATTTATTATATTTCTGGGAGACACAGCGACGATCTTGAAATTTTTTATTTTCTACTTGTGGCAACATAATTAATAAAAAAAAAAAGTAAAAAGCTAAATTATTAATGTCGTTGTCTTATCGCAGGAAGTTTTAAATTAATTTATTTTTTAAGCAGATACGACCGCGAAAAAATTGCATTCTCAACTCTCGATTCTAAATTACAACGGCGCGATACGCGCCGCGGTTCCGAGACGAGGAGGTCGAAAGCGAAGATATAAGCGAGAGTCGAACCAGAAACCTCGAAGAGCCGTGATACATAACGTAACAGTGCTTTAGCAAGCAGAAAATAAACCGAGTCTATTATACGTCGGACGTCTGTCTGTATGTCGGTCGCTCTTTGTAACGAAGAAGCCGTCCGCAAGACGCGCACGGCCAAGTTTTCGGAGAATTTCTGTGTGTCGCACGGATTTATATCTGTCTGTTCGATAATGCATACATTTTGAAGACCGTTGAAGTTCTCAGCTTATTTCTCTTCGATGTATTTGGTTTTTTTTCTCCAAAGTATAGCAAAATAATTTTTTATTTTTTGGCAAAATGTTTGTTGATAAAACTGCCACATGTATCTATTTACACACACACACACACACACACACACAGAAAGGATATACAAATCCAAGAGATCTAAAAGTAATTTTTAATCCGACTGTTAAATTGACGCAATTAACACAGCGATCTGCGTAAAATCTCGCGGCCTTATTCTTACTGCGTTTAAAATCGTTGAATACTTGATTTTCAATTGGTTCTAATTCACACCGGATTTCATTCTCTCTTCCACGTAGACGAGCGCGATTGAAATCGGAATACGCGAGCACGTTCATTAAGCGTGTACGCGTGTGCGTGCCGCGTACACGTGTACGTACTCGGTTTGTCCGAGTATTGGTAGACAGACGAGCGCGGCGTGAGCCGGCGAATCGTCTCTATTGTCCGCGGCGGAGCGTGTAGAGGGCCCGACTTTCCCTCGTTCACCCACGGTCACTGCTGCGGTGACGTAAGGCCCCTCTTGCTAGGGTAATTGTTACCTATGCGGCGTCGGTGGCGGCTGTATGTGTGTACGAAGACTCACTTCGCGTAGTGTTTCTCTCCTACACTCTCCGCGCTCCGCTCCGTTCCATTCTATCCTGCCCATCGTTTCTATTGCGCGTGTGTGCTTCCAGTCTGACATCAACGCACCCGATTGCACGGACGCGTATGTATGCGTACTTTTTTATACATGTATATATATATGCACGAATTACGGAACAGAGCTCTGGATTATCGTCCATTGATAAAAACCCGCGTGCGCACGCGTGAGCAAAATTGCAGGTTTACTTGCAGTTTTCAATTGCAATTCTTCGCGAGACTTTTCGATGCCTCGGCTTTTATGTCGCAATCAAACAGCGAAAGAACGACGCATATGCATGCACTCCCATTTTCTTCCCCCCTTGTTATGTCTCAGAACTATAATATAGAAATATTTCTTTGCCGCGAATATCAGTGGTTTTTGCTTCACAATCTAAAATTGTAGTTTCAATTTTTATATTGACAAAATGGTTGTTGCGCAACGCGCACTTGAAGAGAATCGAACCGTCCTCATGTGAAGGATCTTACAACGGCCGCTCGGACAAAAAAGCCTACTTGGGCGAAAGTAAAAACTCGGGTCAAAGCCAGATAAATAATCAAGACGTAATGATTGATTATAACTGTGCTACAAGTTGTCTGTGCAACGCGTTTGTTTGCAAAAATTTGTCTACGTCACGAAAATGTAACACCTCGCACGTTGCGTTAGCGAGCGAGATTTTCACTCTCGTTTCATGTGTCGTAAAGAAATTAAAACCAACGTAACTTCGTGACCGACGAACAATAAGATTCTTAGTTCGAGCACACGTTGGCGAAACGCGCGGACTTTTTTTATTTGCACAATGTGTGTTGCACACGTCACGATTGTTGTGAAATTAATATAAATTTTAAGTTTGTGTGCGCGCGCGCGCGTCTCTCGTTTTAAAAGAAGAAGCTCTCGCGATTAAAAAACCGCGCGTTTTACGAAATTTAACGCGCGCGCGTTATCTTCAAGTAATTTCTTCATTTCAGAAATTAACAATAGAGAAAAGCCGCCGCGCGATAGATGAGATCGGCGGCTTCTGAATGAATAGAATAGCTCAGTGAGAGAATTTATTCAGCCACTCCGGGAGGATAGAAACAAAAATGAGATTTGAATGTGCGGCTTGCGTCATATACGCGATCGTTATCGCGCAGCTATCGTGCATGATTGTGGGATAGTTCGTTTGTTATTCAGACACATTATGTATAACGACGTATTTTCCAAGATTTCAAGAGTGCAAACTACAACGGAGAGTAAAACCTTTCAAGTTCACTATAATGTACATCTGACCAGCTCAGCGAGAGAGAGAGAGAGAGAGAAGTAATGAACAAAACGGAAATGAGGATACAAATTTGACTAAAACAAAAATGCAAAAGCACCGGCCGTAAAGAGCCTAACGCAAAACATTCAGGCGCAATAATTTACTTGATGAAAAACTTTTCGACACAAAGAAAATAAATTTAATTGTCGACAACAGAACGTTGCGATAATTGAACGCGAAAAATTTTCAATACAACGCAAATCGCACTTTGTTCATTGTGAATTTTGGTTCAACTTCTTTCCTCGTGAATTCGTCCTGAGATCGACCAGACATTTGACGCGATTCGATTTCGCAACGCATCGGTGAAATCGCGACTTGTCGCGCGGGGGGATACAATCACGAAGAAAAACGTTAAATGAGAAACGAACGGTGACGATAATGAGGGGTTTGTGTTTGCAACACGTGCAAACGCGCCAACCTGGAGAGAGATGTTATCAGCCGGCCTGACGTAACAATGAGAAACTCCTCCACGCTTTCGTTTGTATATATACTTGCAATCGGAGAAATAAATAAAACCGGCTTGTCGCGGTAATTTAGCAGTCACTTGCGTATGCACGCGAGCGGTTATCGGTATCGAGAAAGGAAAGGAAGAGGGGGGAGGGTGAGCGGAGAAATGGAGGAAACAACCAATTACGACTATCTGTCGGTTGCTCGTTGAAACGACAAAAATGTAGTCTTCTACGCGTTTCTTTAATTTTACGAACTATTCGCATGACTTTTCTTTTATCCCTTTTCCCCGTTTTTTTAAGCTAATTGTTCGTTTTGAAGAAAATTATCGAAAATCAATATCTGAAGATCGTATTTAAAAGTTGTGGAAAAACGTAGCATATCCGAAATTTGAAAGAGCGCGTCGAATTTGAAGTAGTAAAATATGGACTTACCGTCGTTATATTGTCTCGTGGGCAGAGAGACCGCGCCCGAAGAGGCTTGTACCGGGGGTTGCGTAGCGCTCTGAGGAGGACCGGAGGAATTGGTGACTGAACCGACCGGCGTAGACGGATTTTTATGGTCCGTAGATGTCACGTGATGACCGCCGCTCTGGTACGCCAAAAAATCACCTAAATCTGGCACGCATACACTTTCATACAAATTCGTCGGCACGTTCTCCACTGAGGCCTTCGCTGCGTCGACATCTGAATTTAAAACGGAGATAAAATCCCTCAACCGGTTTGCACATCTCTATACATTGCGCTAGTAAATCGCCGCGCGTCTGTCTCATTAACTGCCTAATTAACAATCACGAACGCCGATACTAACGCGAAAACAAATATGTTTCGTTTCTCACAAATTCCGAGAACTTGAACACTGTAACAATCTAATACCGTGTCTTACTGTGAGTTTTTTTTT
>QVOB01016597.1:0-17759 GCA_014839585.1 Pseudomyrmex concolor
TAGCGTCTGGAAATCTATAGCATACGTAACGTGAACTATAGATTTATAAGCGCTAATAGCGCTGTGGGCGTATTTCGGACCGCAGCCAATGTATGTACTCGACGTCTACTTGTCGCTAATGGCATCTATAGAAAAACGGCGGAAGCAAAGTTGTATACCTAATATAATGTAAAAATTGTAACGAAATATTACAGTTAATGTTTGGTGATGTCCCTAGATCAGATTCCTTGCAATAGATTTAGGGATATCTTTCTAGATATTTTTATATCCACACATGCTTTAACGCACATACTGAACAGTCGCCATCTATCGAAAATCGCAACACAGCAGATGTTAGTATTATTATTGTGCAATTAAAGTTGTTTTCGTTGTTTATATTAGTGATGCATGAATCGTGTAAAAACAACAGTGTTACGAGACACGTGGGAAGTTTGCTCAACGACTGAGAAAAACTGAACGAAGTGATTTAGTAAACAAGAAAATAAGTCGTCGTTCGTCGGAAGGAAAGTATTGAAGTTACAGTTAAAAAAAAAAAAAAAAACAACAAATCGGATAATTTTGTAATTGCGAATTTTGAATTTCATATACGTTTCAAAATGTCGTACATGCTGTCACATTTGGAAAATGGCTATCAAGTCGATCAAGCCATACTCTCCGAAGAAGACAGAGTCGTGGTAAGTTCCCGAATGTATCTAACCTCTTATATCGTATTGCACAGTTAATATGATTGTGTGTCAAATAGATCATGTGTAACAAAAAATAAGAATGTGCAAGGCAAAAATGTTTTCTTCCTAGGTTATTCGTTTTGGACACGATTGGGATCCGATGTGTATGAAGATGGATGAAGTGCTTTATAATATCGCGGAGAAGGTTAAGAACTTTGCTGTTATTTACCTAGTTGACATTACAAAAGTACCAGATTTTAATAAAATGTACGTAGAATTTCTTTTATTTGTGATAAAATATATATTATTAGTTTAAAGATTATCAGAGCATTATATATTTCAATAAAATCGTAGATAAAGAGAATTTAGGAAGATAATATTTATCAATGAAATATTTCTTACAGGTATGAATTGTACGATCCCTGTACAGTAATGTTCTTCTTTAGAAACAAACATATTATGATAGATTTAGGTACTGGAAACAACAACAAGATAAATTGGACATTGGAGGACAAGCAAGAAATGATTGACATTATCGAGACTGTTTACAGAGGTGCGAGAAAAGGTCGAGGTTTGGTTGTATCTCCTAAAGATTATTCTACTAAATATAGATATTAATTTAATTTATTTTAAAAAAGTACATATTGTATAAGAGAAAATAAGAAATAATTTTGACAAAATAATACTTCACTCTCCTATATTGAGATAAGGTCATTGTGGACAAATAAATTTGATAAAATAACAAATATCCAGTGTGTCAAATATTCTATTACGTATTGTATCATGTACATTTCAAATAAATATTTAAAACATAAGAAAAT
Source organism: Pseudomyrmex concolor (assembly GCA_014839585.1). NCBI lineage: Eukaryota > Metazoa > Arthropoda > Insecta > Hymenoptera > Formicidae > Pseudomyrmex > Pseudomyrmex concolor. Next base: position 1,487 of record QVOB01016597.1, read on the forward strand.
TGTGTAAGCGTATACGTACAGTTCTATTATTTATGTTTACATGTATTAATTAGCTATTTAAGATTTAATCAGGTAACAATGTGTGTAAGCACATGTTATTATTAATATCACATGTATAATACACTCTGGTAGTATGTATATACATTCTTAAGGAATGCTCTCGTATAAATTCGATTTATATTTTTGTAAACAATAAGACAAAAAGTAAATCATATCAATTCTATTCTAGCAAGTGAATTTGTTTTCAATGTCTTGTATATATTTACAATAATTGATATTTACAATTTTTCTCAAATATCTATGTATTCTCTGATTAATGCGCTAAATTATAGAATTCAATCATCTCTTTCACATCTCTGAAAAAACTTTTTTCTATACAATAGTAGTATCATTAAAGATACGCGTCATTGCATGCTCGCTAGATTTTAATAACTCATCATCACTTGTTGCACTTTGCGTGCTATTCTCAAGAGCATCAGTCGATTGTTTTGAAATTAATAATGGAATATTTTCCTGTAGTAAACATTCGCTATTCGATGTATTTGGTGAATCTTCTACTGATTCAGTGAAGACATGATCCTTAGAAAAATGTGTGGAATAGATACAATCCAGAGTTTGGGATTGTTCTAAAAAAAAAAAAAAAAAACCAGTTTTTATCGCAACATTCTTATAATAAAAATTATAATTTAAAAATCTATTACCAACCTGCAGTAACAGGATGAGTCGTTGTATGTATGGCACTCATAGATTTGTAGTGTCTCAAACCTTAAAAAACAATTATGTGAAATAAAATCTGTCATATGACATACTTAAATCGCTGACAATCAATGATACAACTAAATAAAAAATCACATTCTTTTTTCAGTATAACGTATATAGCAATTTAGGATAATGATGTATTTCAGTCTTACCGCTATTCATTATTCTTTTTTGGGGTTTTGACCAAGAAAAGAGATTGTAAATTGATTCCATAGATAGAGACTCCATAGATATGAAACTATTATATTTTTTAGGTACTGTAACAAAGCACAATATATATGTTTAATCATACAGCATACTCAAATAATTGGATGTAGTTGTGTGATGTAAAATCGTGTTTAAGAAATCTAATAATTGTTCGGCTGCAGTTTTCAGAGAAGCATCAAAACTAAAATCTCGCTGTGTGAACTACTTGGGTCAATAATCAACTAAAAAATAAGACAAATTGATCTATATTCTTAATATATAACTACATCCAATCTGAAAAATAATCAGAGCAGATGTATGTACAAAATTACAAGAAGCAATAGGTATGCATAGAAGCATTCAATCCAATCTATAGAATGTTATCACAAGAGAGAGATGGCAGATAGATAAGAAGTTGGATTATAAATAAAGCAATCTGTGAAGAAAGCAAAGATAATGCAGTCCAAGCATTTGTTCCTACCTTATCACGAGTTAGATAGTTGAAGAGAGACTCTCATTCTGTAGTACAAAGTAGATTAATGTTATTTCTAAAATACCGTGCTTTTTTTTCAGTAATACTAAGAATACGTAAGAAATATTAAGAATACGTAAGAAATGTCCAACAAATCTACAATAGAAAATAGAATATACATATTTTTTTATATACAAGTACGTACATAATTCTAAGTTGTTGACTAGATTTATGTCCGAATTCGTTGCATCTTTGGCTTTCTTGGGGACATTCTCATATATCGGCTCTACTGGTGGCGGTTTATCTACAGAAATACGGGTAATATGAAAGTCTATGTTCTGTATTTAACTCTTCGTGAACTGACATAGGTCTCCTAAACCCATCCAAAAATATCAAACCTATGTCTCTAGTTAAAATTAGTTTTTTTTTTTTTTTAACGCTTATATCTTCAAAACTATTAAAGAGTTTTTCAATTTGTTGTTTTTAATCGACGCAGAATTGTTCAAACTTTTAATTAAAAAAATTCTTAATATTGAATTTTTGCAAAGATGTTTGATTTTAAAGTCACGTGAGTCTCACAGACCCAGTTAGTCCAACTAGTAAGTTGATTGTTTTTGAAGTCAGTCTACAAAGGGTAAATTACAAGTACTACTACTATTCTTTCAACTAAAACAAGTATCAGCGAGTAAAAGAGATACTTACAAGTTTTTAAGAAATAAGGATTCTTGAGTACTTGCTTTATACAATTATATATATAAGCGTATTGACTCTGAAAATATAAGAAACATATGAAGATACTTCGTACAAGTTTATAAAAATTTACTTATACTTCAGAACTGAAAAATTATTTTCTAATGCAAAAGAGTATTATTTTCTACATACAGTTTTTTTCAAATGCTTTTTTTTGTAGGATAGATACTCACTTCTCTCTGCACCATATTTATTCTATGATGTCGCAATCTATAGACAGTTCCAAATACATCTAATTTTCTGTTATCTCTAAGATGTTGCAGAAGAATATCGATTGCTATTAATGTTCCTGTTCTACCAATTCCTGCGCTGTAAAATAACGACGAATATCTTATCAAGAAGAGAGTTAACACGTCAATTTATATTATGATGTATCTCAAAGCGTCCGTAAAATCGAGAGTGCAGTCTTATGTTCTGTTTCCTTCACGCGCAATTATTTATACCTGCAATGAACTACTATAAAGCCTTTATTGGCGCTGATATTACGACGCATAATTTGGCAAAAATTGATCATAGCATCGAAATCCTCCGGAACATCGTGATCGGGCCAGTCTTTAAAGTGCAAGTGAGTGATGCTTCTTTTCTCCTTTTCCTGCAATTATTATTCGTGTCACAGATACGTTTTTCGCGTAAAAGAATTTTTCTTACAAATACAAGTAGTTAATAAGTATATAAGATAAACCTTTTGCAACACTAGCGTTCTTTGAGTGTGCGTCCTGAAATCCAATTCGCTCGTACATCGTATTGTCATGTTTTCATATCGGAATGTTTCCCTAATTGCCGGATAATACTGATGACACTTTTCCTGAAAAAAAAAAAAAAAAAAAAAAAAAAAAAAAAAAAAAAAAAAAAAAAAACGCGATAAAATACAAACACGGTATACGATATACGCAGGTCACATCGCAAGCAGAATTTACCTTGCCTTTCTCAACCAACTGTGTCAACATAACTATGATATTGATATTATATTGGTCGACCATTCGCCAAAAATCGTAGGTCGTTTCTTCTTTTGGACCCTGACAAGCTATGTACTCGTCTTCTCCCGTGTATCCCTGGAAAAAAAAAACATGGCAATGAAAGAGAGAGACGTAACAGATATAAAGAATCGTACATTTCACACAGTAGATTCACCAACACAAATTTTTTATTTGCTCTTTATTAAGAATAAGAAAAAAAAAATTATAAACTTTCTTATTTTCAGTTTTGAAATTAAATTTACATTTTTAATGTTTGAAAACGTGTATATATTGTACGCGCACAAAACTTTAAAATACGTTACCTTTATAAATGATGCGTTGATGTAATCTGTGTTAGGATCGTTATCTATTACCTCCAACTTCACTCTTGAGAAATCATCTGAAAGTATGAATCACACATATATAATATATGTATAATAAATTATTAATTGTGTGTAGTAATGCGCGAGCGCAATCGCAAGATAAAATTCGTACAAGGTAAAATATCGGAATAGCGATTTTTCTTTCGATTGGCCTGCAAACAGGCCGTGTTCGTCGGCATTTGCAGATCGACGCTGAGAGTTTGAAGCAGTCGAAATTCGTTGCTCAGCTTTCCGGGATTGTCGATCAATTGCTGACAGTGGCTGATGAATTTTTTCCGTGTGAACGGCGCGGGCACAGGTGAGCCGGGCATGTCAGAATGCAAAAATCTTCGCAACACCCTGATACAACACAGAAATGACGCAGCGAATGTAAATTTCTGTAAATCGCTATATATGTATGCGTACATACACATATACATATGCATGTATATGTGTATGTACGCATTCCTTCTAATATGTTCAATCATAAAAGAACGATAAAAATATCAGATATAAAAAAATACGTTTGAATAATAACACACTTGAAAATAGATACGCACGCATCTCGCTCTCACTACGTGTGAAAATGACAATATAAAAATTTAGAAAAGCAAACTCTGTCTGGGATACAATCGAAGTTAAGTTTTTATTAACGTCAATCGCTACATAGAAGTGTCGAAACACAATGAAGAGAGTTACGCACAGAATATGCGCAACAGACCCGTTCGCGCAATTCATATATGTACGCATTATATTTTCTTCTATGTGTGTAGGCGGGATTCATTCATAGTGGAGGAACAACAGAAAACTTACGCAATAAACATACGCACTTGGCCAGAAACGAATAGAGCGCGACTCGGTTATTCGAAACTGTACAAGTCATAAATCGAATTTCCGGCAAGTGTTGTTACGCGCGACGCATGTCTCACTGTGTTCTTCTTAATTGTTTCAACATTCACATGCCGCGTGTTCGAAACAAAAAATCCATGATAATAATAATAAAAATTATAAACTCGGTAAACTTCGCGAGTAAAATCGCGACGGACACCTCATCGAGCACTGTGAGTCCGGTAATGCGCTGGTATATCTTTAGCGTGTACATGATAGACGCGTGCATCGCGTGACCTTGCTCACGCTCGCTACCTATAGTCAGTCCTCTTCTGAGTGAGTCATAGAATAAATATTGATCATTGTTCACGTATATATATTGACACCTGTCCGTAGTGCATTTTCAGGCCCTCGTGATTAACACCGTGGGCGTGATTTAAGCAGAGTTTCTTTTTTCCCCCCGATGCCTGTAAATGCGACAAATTTACAGGTCGCGAACGTTTCTCTCGAGCGCGCGCAGCCTTGTTTGAAATTTCCGTCGACTACTAGGAAATTTTATCTTATCTCTCTCTCTCTCTCTCTCTCTCTCTCTCTCTCTCGCGTTGTATACATATACACGCGAGACGATGTTCGATTCCGATAATGTAAGCTCGACAAGTTTACGAATAGAAATCACATCGCGTATTTGAGATCAAGATACAAGAGAGAGTTATCGGTTCCGATACATCGTTGTTATCGGTTGTTTATTAGCGTTCGAAGCTACTATATAACATTGCAAACTCACAGATATGGCGAGCATTTTCGCACGAGCAGCATCATCGTCACCAGTATTCCCGTGAGTAGAATACCGAAGACAGCTCCGACGACAAGGACGACATTCAGTTCGGCATCTGAAATATCGCGAAACGCGCGACGAGGTAAAAAAGAGAACGAATTAAAATACATTATACGCGGAGGGAGGGGAGGGGGGAGGAGTACGTATATTATTTTTTTAAAAGATTGATTCGTTCGCATTCAAGATAAATAAAAAAACTAAAAAAAAGACACTTACTCGTTCTTACTACGAAATAATCCGAATCGCTGTAACCGCCGAAAGTAAACGCTCGCATTCTCACGTGATACCACGTGTCCGGTTTGAGCGGGCCGTTACAGTATCGTTTCTTCATACACGTTGCGTCCTCGCCGATCGTGTACTTGACGACTTGTATGTTGCCATAATCGTCAACGTTCTTCGCTAAACGGAGAGGCAAATAATATATTTCAATAATACATACGCGCGACGTGTGCGTTCGAAGCGTCACGTTTCGCACACATACGATTCGTTCTTATATCTATCTATGGAGATATCACCTACAACTATAAGGATCCCAATTCTTCAGCGTCGCTTGATACGGTATAGAAAAATCGTTCGTCATAGCTTCTTCCCAGGACGACGTGTTCGGCCAGATCTTGCTCTTTAGATCGAACCGCGTACTTATCGGTTTGTTGTTATTTCCCATCTTCGACACCATGATCGCGTAATATCTGATGTTGCCGGTCTCATTGGTAAACAGGGGCAGCAAAACAGTAGCCGTTGTCGTCGATCTGAGCATTTTGTACGGATCTATGGTAATCTTTTCGATGTAGTTTTTGTCGGGTTGCAATGGTACTGCGATGAAAACCAAAAAAAAAATCTTGATCACGCCAGGACATTATTCGCAAATAACATTAAACATCTGCAGGATATTGCGTTTGATACAAAAACAGATAAGTGTTATTATATTCGCAAATTAATACGTACTGCCAGCGGGATATTGTATGTTCTTGACCACCGTCGGTTCTCCGAGAGCATCGACATTCTTAACTCTGGCGGATATTGTAAAGCTATAATTATATTCTCCTCTGAGTTCTTCAAGAGTTAACAAACACATGTGATCGTTAACGATGTATTCCTCACATTTGTGACCAATGGAAAAGAAATGAGGTGCAAATCCCTCTCTGGTGCCGTGAACTGACACTTCAAATTCTTCGAGCTCTCCGTTTAAAGAACACGGCAATCCCCATGTTAGAATTGTGTCTAATACGTTTGGATTTTCTAAATTTGGTTTGATAATGATCGACGAAGAATTGAATCTCGTGACCGCTTTTGGAACTAAACATAAATATCAATTTTTTAAAATATTTATAATAAAATATTTATATACTCCTAGGAAGGTTAAAGATATGTTAAGTATTTATACGTACATTATAATTATTATTCATTATATATGTCATATATATAGATTTTATTTATAGAATAAAACAATTAAAAAATCAATTATAGTAAAAATACAACATACCTCCGGGATTCGTTGCACAGTGTTTAGATTTGCTATAAGAGCCCCAACCATTTCTTATTTCTGCTCCTGTTCTCGCTTTTACTTGAACCTCGTAATTTGTGAATGCTGTTGCGTTGGGATAAGTATAATTAAACGTATTGGCATCAATCGATTCAGATAATACAGTGCCAATTTCTTCCTCAGCGCACCACTTCGGAATGGGATAATGTTTTCTCCAAGTGATTTTGACTTGAAATTCTTGCAAGTTACCGTGTGAACAATCCGGTTCTTTCCAATTTAAAGAAAATTGTGAGTTTGTGACGTCATAGAAAGCGAGAGAGTTGGGCGGATCTGGTACTGAAATTAGTAACTTAGAACATTAACGAGCTTGCTAAAATTAAATTAAGCTATTTTGCATTTAATTATGTTATTAAAAGCATAAAATTAGCAATAATTGAAATATAAAATATAGTACAGCATGGAAAAAAAAAGAAAAACAAAATAACAAGTTATCACAAAGTAACAGATTTTACCTTACTTTGATTTGTAAAAGTAATGTTATTACAATTAAATCACTCAAATTAAAATATAATTAGTGCAAAATGAAAATAACGCAGTTTTACCGTCTTCTAATGTTGTAGCATTGACCTCATTGCTCTTGTTACTGAATCCTCCGGTATTAAAAGTAAACGCCCGACATGTGTAATTTGTAAAAGGACTCAGATCGGTTACAGTTACACTTTCGAAAACAACTTTATCCGAAGTGGAGTTTGGGTCCAATTCTTTCCTGAACATATTATTAGAATGACAATGCCTTTTCTCATGTGTTTCTGTGTAATTGCACGTAACTATCAGGAAATTTAATTCGCAGTGATTGTTCTCTTTCTCGATGACCCAGTAAGTCGTTAAATTAGTCTCGTACGGTTGGATTCCCGGATCTGTCAGTTTCGGTGGACGCGTACCTAAGCATAGAAATAAGTTTACATTCTTCAAAACATTGACTTTCATTACATCGAACGACTTAAAGATACGTATATTGAAATTAACGATTACATTTAGTGCAAAATGTGCGGAAATAATTGTCATAAAAGGAAATTAAAAAAAAAATAAAAATAATTACTGTATTTCAATGTGGTGTTCTTGTCGGTGAGCGTGTCTCCTTCTACATCGTCTTTATTGACAGCACTGATCGACACTTGATAATCCATACAAGCATGTAGATTCGGAATCACGATTTGCGTTTCCGTAGTATTTTTAGTAAATGTGTCTACGGATACGTGATAATGCTTGAGGCAAATATCAGATGTCGGTGGCTCCCACGTAACAATCAACGAAAAATTTCCTGGTGTTATTTCGCAGCTTTTCGGTTTTGATAATTCTGTGAATCGTGTTATATTTGGAATTGGCAGAAAAAGTGAATAAAACGTTGATAAAATTATGAATAACAAAGCAAATTGGCATATTTGTTCTTTTGCTGTGAAAAAGTTAACTGCAAATTTTCACGAAAAGCAACGCTATGCGTTTCGTATTGTACTCACTCGGTGAAGTTGTTCTCACAGTCTTTACCACACCGGTAGATTCCACGGTTGGTGTTACCGTTTTAACAGTAAAGTTATACTCCGTGCACGGTTCAAGATCGTCGGCGGTGTAATTCGTGGCCGCAATTGTAATTTTACTGCAAGACGTCTTATTGCACCAATTAATCAAGTAATTGGAGATGCATTTTGCGTAATCCGCGGGCGCTTGCCAGACCAACTGAATAACGTTTACGCTGACGTTTTGAACACTCAGATCGATCACATTGTCCACCGAAGAAACTGAAAAATTTGTACAGAGTAGAAGTACTAGACGTCCTTAAAGGTTTGACCTTGAGACTAGATATCGATCAATTGCTGTTTCGGAATTGAGCTGTGTTGCTTACTAGTGCTGTTCGTTGATGCTGATTTATTGACGCCATCAGATTTCCAGAAGTCCGTCAGAATCTTCACAGTGAACGTGTATCGCGTACACAAATCGAGATCGGTGGCGTTGTGCCACGTATCAATTTCGTTCGTTTGATCGCAAAAGTTTTTGTCGTCGCATCTTTCGACCGAGTATATTATCGAGGCGTTTGTCGCGTTTTCACACGGTGATTTCCATGAGAGAGCGATCCATTCTGTTCCTGTACTGTTTATCCTCAATTTAACTATCTCTCTTGTATCCACTACGATCATATATCGTATGAATGAAACTAACATATATATAAAACAGTTTTTCAATACATGCTGATGATTTATTTACGAAAACGATTTTAATTACCGCTCGCGTTCACTGGCCATGTTGGATCGCAGATCATTGAATCAGTTGTGGTGGTTGTGCTTGCCGTAGAAGTCACATTGTCGACAGTAGTCCCACTCGATCTTGTGGTCTGATCGGTGCTCGAAGGAGATGAGAATTTTTCATCGGAAAAAGTGATCTTTGATGGAAGTTTGATGGTAGATTCATAGGTGCTGATCGTGGATTCATGATCCGTAGTCTCCGCGAGACTACTTGCGATCGTCTGATCGGTATTCAAAGAAAATGAGAATCTATCGGCGAAGGCAGTCCCGAGAAGTTTGTGGGTAGCGATCTTGGATTCTGTGAGACTTTCCGTCGTATTTTCAACAAACGTGGTATTGTCAATAGCGGAATTCGCGGGAGACTCCGTAAAGCCAAGATTATCTCTTGCGGTCGCGATACTCTCCGTCGATATGGGATTGCTCGAGTTCGAAGGTGTGGCAGTCGTCACCTCTGCGCAAAGCAGACAGAGGATGAACTGAATGGGATTGAGCACCAACGCGGTTATAAGAACCATAATTTCGCGCAAGCTGCAAGTAAAGAAAACACCACTTATAGAAAATTTATATATATATATATATTAATTGCTTTAAATGTGTATTATAAATCGTCCTCAATTCTCTCTTGATGTGCTTCTTTGTATGTAATTTGTGAAACGTATATACACTATATTCTATTTTTTTTAATACAAGGTTTTTGTTACTACGCATATATTTTAAACGCGTTACTTATCGCTTTGATACAAAAACAAACTGCAGATTTCTATTATATATTAAAATAAAGCCTACGCATTCCGGTTAGAACACAGAGCGGAAGTGATTCGGAAAGCAGCAGCAGTCATATCTGTTTCCTCTCACGCCCGGAAGGATCGTACGCGTGATTACTCAAGGTTTTCTCAAGTCCAGTTTTCTTCAAAGTATAATTTTAATTTTTTTACATTTTTCTGCACACACACACACACACACACATACTCTCTCTTTCTCAGAGACACTTTATGTTAAATATAAAAATAAAAATTTAAACAATTAAAACTAATAATCACAAAAAATCGCGAAGTAAAGGATTTGCATCGAAATCTTCAAAAAAATCACAGTTTTCACATCAACAGACGTTGTCATATATGCGTGTACAAAAATAAAATACAACACATTAATATTTGTATTAGTACCGTTAATCCTGAAGTTGACATTACCGCAGAAGTTGTTCAAAGCACCACATCTTGTTGTTGTTTTTTTTTTTTTTTTTTACTAGCAATTAAAACACGGACGTTTTTTTCGCGATGTCTGAGGATAGTTACACTCGCGATTACGAACGGAGATATTAATTTACAAGCGCGCACGCGTTTCGATAAATCAGTCGGTCCGCGGATCTGTCGATGACTGTGTTTGGGAAACGTTTGTTCGAGAGAAGCGTGCGTCACGGAGCATACACATAAACTCGTCGTTTGTCGACGCTTTTGATAATAATTGCCCAACCAACGCTCGTTGACAGTCTTCCGTTCGTTTGTCTCTGCTCTGGCAGCTGATATCGCTGATAACGCGCATGGACTACACTTGTCCAGAGAGTGCACTCTTTTGCGGCCACTTTATTAATCAAATACAAGCGCCGCCGGCCGCGCGTCCGTTCATCCGATCCCCGTTGACACATTAATATTTTTTTTTTTTTTTTTATATTCATCATCAAGCGCCTGGCAAGAAGAGATCGGGCGAGGGGCGCGATCGCTATTTTTAAGCTCTTCGTCTGATAATCTTGATGTCGCACCATGTTTATTTTTGTTAACATCGAAGATATCTGCAAGCTTTCCAATCTACAAGTCTCAATTTCAATTCGAAAAGCGAGAGTCGTGATTTATTTGTATCTCTTTTGTTTATTTTTCGAAAATTTGGATTTTCCACAAAACCCATCTCACATTACATTAATAACTCTTCTACTTCGCGAGCGACTCATAATATTGTATTGTCGAAATATTTATTCGAAAAAAACGTAATTTATACAGTCCCAAACTTTACTTTGCTGTCGCAAGTTTTGATGGCAGTCTTATTGTTTAAATAACCAGTTAAAAAATTTTGATAACGTTTACAACGATTTATTTCGCTATAACATCAAATCTGATGATCATGCATCTGAATTAGCAAATCGGGATTGCTTACAGGTGCGAAATAATATTGATGAGAATATTATCGGAGAATAAATCTTTGTCAATGATCTTTTAATGCAAGCAATTGTATAACGAACATAAAAAAATTCGTGCTTACATCAGTTGGTTCTTACGAACATTTCGTCATAATTACATATCGGTTTACTCATTCCGAGATTTTTTGACCATTTATTCATTCATTTTTTTTCGAGAGTTCGACACGAGCTTATGACACACTCGTTCGGACTTCTCTCTGTTATCGTCTCTGTACATATATTTTCCGTTTTAAAAACAAGCACACAAAAAATGTATTTATCAAACTCACCTCAAATACTTCGTTTTACCGATGCTCCGAGATATTGAAACGATGCAACGTCCAAAAGTCCTTCTAAGAAATTACTTATCGATACAAACGCCGACGCGTAACCGGCGAAGAGAATTTCGTTGAAAAAAAAAATAACACGTGGAAGAACACGAGAGGGAGAGAGCGCGAAAACGCTGAACGTGATACTTTGTGTCTTTGGCTTAGCATCTGCTTACAACGCAAAAATCCGAAACCATACACCTCTTCAAACCGCCACCGGACCGGACCTGGCTCCCACAAAGATCGTTGGAAATAGCGACGACTATATGGTATGCTTGCTCAGACCTGCAGCGGGACCATCATAGGGCCCCCCACACACACATACATATACGTACTTGTACAATTTACACGCAAGCGCGGTCCCCGAACCAGCATCTGAGAGAGCCGGATTCACAGGCTTCGGCTACTTCCTGCTGTGTCTCGATACGTAGTCTCTTTTACCTGTGCGTAACCTTGAGGGTTGAACATAAAAAACTTGCCGCATGAAGATAGAGTGCAATAGAAAGAAAAAAAATTCAAATTGAACATATTTTTACATGAATAAAATATATAATGACGCAAATGCGAGATATGTTATCGCCAAGTATGTAGGCGGTAAGCTCTCTGAGATTTTATTATACAAAGCTTACTCATATGGTCTAGTCATTTTTATATGCCAAAAATAATTCATTATCTTATATAAATAAAAAAAAATAGCAATTTTCCTGCGCAAATTTATCGTGCGGTGGTTTTCTTCTTTTATTCATTTAAAAAAATAAGTTTTACGGAAATTTGTATTGTAAAAATGGTATCGATTATATTTACAAATACTTGTGTAAAAAAAAGTTTTCTACGAATTTATTAAAATTAATGTCGCTCTTTTTCCGGAAAACTTATTACAAACATAAGATAGGAGTAGGTAGATAAAAGGGACAAGTTTATACATTTTTTTTTTCCAGTTTTTATTGTATAACGGATGTACATCTTCGTGATAAAAATTGCACTAATTAATTTTTAGTACAGTCTCTGCGGTGGCCCCATGGTGGATTTTATGTGAAGCGAGCGCACATTCTGCCAGTGTTTTTTCAGCAGAGAAACGAGGAAGTTTATCGAGAGATGAACGTTCTGCACCAATTCGTCGGGTGTCATGTCAACATGACCGACAGCCACCGACAGGCACAACACCTGTAGGACAAAGACAAATTGGTATCATAAAAACGAATAAAAAATCTTAGACGAGAAATTGCATTTGCACGCAACGCACCTTCTTCATTTGAAATTTAATGGTGGCTTTGACTTCGTCGATTTTACCGACCATTGATTCCTGGTGAGACAACAGACCAGGGAATTTACCAGCCTTGTTTAAACCAGGACCGAGCAGACGGGGAATCTGTTTGATCAACGACTCACTAGCTAAGAACGCATCGTATTTCTTTGCTGAAAAAAAATGCAAATATTTATTACACATAATTTCAGAATTTACTGGACATTAAAAATTTTTTCTGTTTTTTTTCTTAATTCATTTCAAAGCTTTTTGATTTGAAAAATATTTTCATGAAAAAAGAGAATGTATCAACACGGATTGAGGTGCAATGCTACGAATCACATTGCCCTCACCTAGTGAAGACTTTAATTTTCTTCCACTTGACGATCATCATTGTTTGTGTGATTGAGCAATGATGATGCTTTTGGGAAGGCAATATGCGTTAAATATTGAAACACAAAAAAGAAAATATATATACCGAGCTTTTTGACGAGTTTCTTATTCTTGTTCAGTTTTTTCAAAGCTTCCGCGTCCATGTACGGAATATTGTTGGCCTTGGCCTCGTCACAATGTTGTTGATCGCCAAGAACACACACTTGCATCTTTGGCCTGGGAATATTCTTCAACCTGATATAATAAAAGTCAATAATAATCCAAGTTCAAAGAACACGAAATTATTTCTCACGCGTAGATCTTTATATTTACAAAGATATATATTGAAATAAAAAAAAATATGTATTATATGTTGTATAATATCAGAGTAACATTATTACTATATGTATTTTTAGTTTCCCAATATTCTCAGTTATAAAATATTTACTTCACAAATTGTTCAGATAATACATGCAATAAGACATCATTGAATATTGGTAACTTGATAGACAAATTACAAAACTATTATGTAATACACTGTGAATATAAATTCTACTATAAAGTCTTAAGTCGTTTTACAAAAGTAGAACAATTTAAAAACTGCGATAATTACGTAATTTTGACCTAAAACTATACTGAATGACTTACCAACAGGATCATGAGATACTGATCCTGTATAAATTAAGTAACGGCATAAATACCTCCCCAATTTATTTAAGACCCTGGGTAAAGGTCCGCCGGGTAAAACCCCAGCTTCCTGACATGTACCATGAGGCATTCTTTACAGGTATATTTAGTACAAACATAATAAATATATGAATCTACTAATATAAAACAGAAAAAAAATGCCTCAAAGTCAGGTAAAAACATACTTGACTGTCCCCGAGAAACGCTTGTCCTTCTGTGGATCATAGTTCTTCAAACCGATCTGTAGCTCTATAGTTTCCAGAAATTTTCTTTTCTTTTCTTGCGAGTGCTGAAGCACAGCGTTCACACACTCGTAGAGAGTATCGCGCGAAACTTTGGACCTGCAATCAGATCGGAAAAAAAAATGCACGTGTGCAGAATATAAAGTATCTCAAAAGAAAGGCAAATGATTAGCAAGTAAATTTTATCATACGATTATTTTTATGGAAATTTTTATTCGAATCTCGCGAACATATTTCCTCAAGTTAACGCATTAAATGTGCGATTTCATAAAACTGTTCGAGACTTCGTATTCATGACTCGATGTTGCGTATCGATATGTTGGTCGGCGTATTAGTTAAAAATAATACACACTCGGCAACAATTGCAATTCAACGAATGTGTTCGTTGCAAGGTAGTAAGGTTTTTTTAAGCGATTGAATGTAGCCGACACGATTATATACTCACGTCATGCTGGACGATGAACGAGAACGCGAAGACGTTGAAGACGCGACTAACCTTCCCAACGACCGTTACCGGAAAGAGATGGACGCTGGAAGCGGACGAAAACGTCACGTCGCCATGTGCTATTTTAGATGGCGCTTTTGTGAGAGCTGTGTTCCGGTCTGATTGGAGATCACATCGAGTTCGAGATTTGTTTAGAAGAAAATCTTAAAATGTATTTATAACATTATGTAAACATCAGAAACTGATGTTTTAATAATTGAATTAAGTTTTGGTTGGTGCTTCGATCGGTCGATAACTTCAGGAGTCGCAGAATATTGCTTCTCGATAAATTTTAAATTGCGATCAGTTGCGGAAATCACATTCGAATCGCTTTGTCGCATTTAATCTCGCATGCAAAAAACTGGAGTTGTATTGAACGTTACATCTTTATGATTTCACATGTACACGCGTGTAAAAAAAAAAAAAAAAAAAAAAAAAAAAAAATTACGTTCACAAGTCTCGCAAAAAGTACAAATGCATCGTTGAGCATCGACCATGTGAGAGATACCGTCCTCTCGCGGACGATCAATGAGGCGCGAAGTTGCGCAAATAAACCGTTGTGAGGCGCATGTGTGCAAACGTCGCGATCAGCTGTGTGGCTGCTTACCGCGCGCGTAGAGCAATCGCGTTCTTCTCGCATTTGTGTTGTTGTGCGCGTAAGTATTTGCGTTCGCGTCGCGAGCGACGTTCAAACATCTTTTGTCAGTAAGAAGAGAAAACCGATCGCGAGTACCGGGGGTCGGCGATATGCGTATCCACGGTCAGCGGGGCATGACGGGAACAGGTGACAGCGAAGCCGCCGCGCCATGTTAGATCTCACGAAATCCCGAAACGCGCGCCGCCGCTGCCGCTGCCGCCGCCGATGCTGCTGCTGCTGCCGCCGCCGCCGCTGCCGTTGCTGCCGCTAGCTGGCTACTACCACTAACTACTACTGTGGTGCGTGGTACCACCGTGGTGGAAAGAGCGAGAGAAGGGAAGGAGGAGATTTACACTTTGTTGTTTTCTCGGGCTGTATCTCGCGCGCGCCGCTTTCCTCGCGACGGTGATCAACACGAAAATCATCCAAGCTGGATAGGTTACCCGAGTATCTCCGCGATACCGTGGACTGGTTTATGGGGTAAGTGTGCGCTTTCTCTCTTTCTTCTTCTCGAAACGATCGACAAATAATTGCGAACGCGTTATATTTCTCGCGTTTGTGCGCGCTGTCCTCCGCGCGATATCTCGCGTTCCGCTTTTCTCGGGCGGGAGGTTAACCTCCAACCTGCATTAACCCTCTGTGTGCCTGCCTGCCGAGAGCGATCGCGAGCGCGCCGTCTTGCTCCGTCACGTTGCGCGTGTCCTCGTCCCGCTCGCGCGATTAATTCCCGCGTGCTGCGCCGGACTCGCTTTTTCCTCGCGAGGAGAAAGTAACCGAGAATCGCCGTGTCGTGTGTCGATCATCTCCGCGAATGATTTTTTCGTAGCGTCACTCCGAAACGTCTTCGTCATAGTCCACTTCGGTTCCACGCGTGCAACTGCCACTCACAGGGTGCTGAAAAACACAGTATACGCTTCACCTTCGATCCTACTGCATCCTTGGTCTAAAGTTGTTTTTTTTTTTTTTTTTTTTTTTTTTTTTTTTTTTTTTTTTTTTTTAAAGGAATTTTTTTTACGTTCGATATATTTTTGTACATTGTCTCTCATTTTAATTTTGTTTCAATCAGATATCGCATCGAGATTTGAACAAATATTAATCTCCTCGACCTTATTTAACTTTTGCAATCAAATCTGAAATTAAATTTCTATTATTAAACTTGGAGGAGAGAGAGAGAGAGAGAG